>VXCM01002027.1:0-40000 GCA_014773175.1 Lucifuga dentata
AGGCAGATGATTCGCTGTGGTGACCCCTGAAGGGAAAAGCCGAAAGGAAAAGAAGAAGAAGAAGAGGACCTGCTGCTGAAGCATACCCATACAGACTACAGCCTTGCACGGGCCTCCAGACCCGTCGGGCCCTGAGGCAATTTACAAAACAGCTGGGCTCTCCACTAACAATCCTAACACACTTCCTGATGCTGCCCTCTCACATGTTGATCACTGTCTTCTGAACGCTGCAGCAGTAGCTGACAGCTGCTTCTTTTACTTTGAAAAGAGCCGAACTTCCGGTTCTGATGAAAAAAATCAGGCTGGGGCCGAGAATTTCAATAAGTCTAAGGTTTCTGGTCGGATTCAGACAGAACTGTGTAGGGCCGGGCCGGGTGAAGGGCTCTAATACAGACAGGCATTGTAAATGTTTTATTTTTTTTTCCCAAATCAAGGAAAATTTAATGTTCTAACAGGGAATGCCAACTGTGCAAATAGGCACATGACAAAAGGCTCAGGAGAACAACTCTGGACCAAAAGCAGAGTTGATCTGTTGAATATGTTTTGAAAATGTGAAATGTATTTTATTATGTAAATATTTATTTCTTAATAGTTATTTATGTTGACATATAGACAGTTATTTATTTTGAGTAGTTATTCATTTGTAATAGAGTTGTTCATAAACCTTTGTTTGACTAGGTTATTACTGAACCCGCATGCCACGCCACCCACCACCACAAGTACATTTTCAACCTGTGGGAAAGACTGCATGCAATATGTATATCAATCTATCAATCTACACAGACTGCATGCAGTTGCCTATACGTAATTCTGTGCATGTTGTATCATTTTACAGAATACAATATTCTACATGTCTACAGCGGAGAACCTATGTGCCTCTAGCAGGCAAAATAAATCTTCTGGAAATAAATCAAATTAAAATGCCAGAGATGCCATGTCAAGGCATCCACAGCTGGTTTTATTCACAATACTTAAGGAGGCTGTTACAGTTGTACTTGCAGTCACATCATTTACTGTAAATACAAAGCACGTACAAGTGTCATTTTAAGACAGATTCATTACATATTTTGATATCAAGTTCAAATTTGAAAGCCCCTAATTCAGTGTTTCCTTCTCATTCTTTTCTTCCTTAAAGTCTTTTGTCTTCCACTTTATTCTCTTCACTCTTACATTCAGATGCTGGATTTTCCATCAGCACTTGAAGACACTACACACAACTGTCTGCCTGATACTTGTAACAAAGCAGACCATGTGCTGGATTGTGCGTGACCTCTTAATGGGCTAAAAAGGATTTTGAAACTGATTTATTATTGTATATACTCGAGTATAAGCCAAGTTTTTATTGCCAAATTTCACAAAGCAAATTGGGGGGGGGGGNGGGGTCAGCTTATATATGAGAAATTCAAATTTGACCCCTAAATTTCAAGGGGTGTAAATACTACCCATTACCACTATTCATGGAAAATAATTTAAATCATACCTTAGAATGAGATATTTCCTGACTAAACATCTTACCCGGCACATTTTGCGGCAGCCATTTGTGGTGGCCAGTAAGCTCTGTTGTGATTGGTCAGTTACGGTAATCAGCTGCTGAAATAAATGTTTACTGGTACGTGGATTATTTTCAGAAAATCACAGGAATACTATGACAATACTCAGAAAAACAGGTAATTTGCTAAACAAATAAATTGATAGAACAACATCAGGGGGTCATCTTATATATGGGTTTCTTTAAAAATCTAAATTTGCAGGTCAAAATCAGGGGGTTAGGGTTATACACGATATATATATATATATATAGTAATTCAGCTGCTTTTCTTGTCTGAAGCCTCATGTAAGCCAAATGAACTTATGTGCAAACTTCAATAAAAAAAATTAAACCTTGTCAATTGCTTCAGGTTTCATCATGCAAAGAAAAGATGCTCCTTTACAGTGGTTCACACAGTATTCACAGCTGAATTCAGGACGGCATGAGTCAGTGTGGTCTGTGGATGAAAGTCTACCCCTTTCCTTATTTTCCAACCCTGTCATTATGTTAGTGGACTTTTAGGGATTCCCACCAGCCATTGGTTGGTTTTAACTGAATTTTCTGAACACTCCACCTCAGTCTGTACAACATCACACATTTCTATATTAATGTACATATGGATGCTTCTGTCTTAAATATAGATGTTAAGAAGTATGAAAAAATCCACAGACACCATAAACGAACACACATATAGACTTAATCATTGCAAAATACAGGGACATACACTGCTGTTTCATATGGTTGTGGAAATCAAATGGCTTGTATTTACTTTACTTGCATCTGACGGGACTGATCAAGTTTTACCCGTCCAATGCAAACAGCCTCGGGTCACCAGGTAAACTGTAGTGTCAGAGCACACAGCTGCACACAGCTTACATGTCTGCTTATCAGACAGACAAGATCAGAATGCCCTAGCCCAGCAGGTCACAAGGTCAAGACATCCGTCATTCAACATCCTTGACATACATCAAGACATCCCTGGAGTTTGCAAAGTGACTCAGAGAAACAAGCATTAAAACACTATCAAAGCGCATTGCTACAGCACATCGCTCCTGTGATAAAATTAGTTTATACATCATTTTTTCTTTGTTGGAACAGTATAAAGGGAGGTAGGAGAAACCTCATGAGTCTTTAGACCTTAGTTGCTAATGTTCACAAATCTTTCACAATCTGCTTCTCATATTTAGACAGAATTTTAAATATACAGTGGTACTGGAGACATTCTGAAAAATACTGTAATACTGTTGTATTATATGTTAAATAGCTGCAGATTACTTTGAATAATTAATCAATAGTAGAGCCTGTAGAGATAGAACAATCATTTGCAGTCAAATTTCATAACCCTGCATATACTGATGCTGCTACTGGCAACAGAAGGTTATGTGTAAGCAGTGCTATGTTTGAATTTCTAAACTGATTTTACCCAGGAATGCCTGCTCTGTATACTCAACACAGATTTCTAATAAGACAAAACAAAGATCTGTATAAAATCAGGCTGGCTGATTGAGATCACAAGTCACAGAAGTTATGTTTTGCTGACAATCCTCCATAAACAGTGCTTAAAGACAGCAAAACTCTCAAAACTCACAACACAGGACTAATGTCACCACTGCAGTGAGTCAGGGTGGCAGTCTGAGGAACTAAAACCTGGCCTGGTGTGCTGCTTCTGGAAAAACTGATTCAGACACACAGGCAGACCACACAACTGACAACTAAAATGCTTTCAAGTTTTCATAGTGGAGAAATAAACTACAAAAATAGCCTGTGAATATTTTAACCAGGTAACCTGCTGCAGGTATCTTCAAGCCCAACTCAGTGTTTCCCATACTTGGGCGGCCCACCCAGGTTAATGAAGACCCGCCCAGGTTTCGCGGGACGACCCAGTCTTAAAAAAAAAAANCACACACACACTGACATGCACACACACAACAAGAAGATAAAGTGACATGTATATTTCATTTCAACGCACATTAATCAACATCTAATTATAAAGGCAGAAATCTCTGTCTGTAGCACCAACATCTCTAGAACCCAGCACTGTATGAAGTTGAAATTTGGCAGGTTCATTGCTCAGGACCANGCACCAACATCTCTAGAACCCAGCACTGTATGAAGTTGAAATTTGGCAGGTTCATTGCTCAGGACCAAAGGACATGCAGCGTCACGTGTGAAGTTGTTTGGATGAAAAATCTCTGTCACTTAACTAGCCGTTCTGCTCTGTTTACATGTGAGACAATTTGATGAATAAACGAAACCAATAACTCAATTGTCAAAATTCAGGTCTCCAAATGATCAATACCGCTTAAAAAGACAAACCTGGAAAATTACAAGTTTATGCCTGCCTGCTATGGTCATTTTGAAATTAATAAAGTGTCAAACAGCCAAGCCTCTGTTTTCATGGAGCAGAAGTATGCCTCATCCGAAGTAACAGCATTTTAAGACATTTTAAAATGTTAGATATTTCTTTTCACCAAAAAAAATTACTTACTAACACGGAAATAAGACAAAGCAACAAAAACCCAGAATACATGCTGATAAAGCTTTCAGCAAGCTGCTCACTTTTAACTAAACAAACACATTTAATGATGTCATCAATCTGCTGACCAAAACATCACTAAAATATAGAATAAATTTGTAATTTTACCGTTATTTCAAAAGTATCCTAAAAAGATCCTATGATTAGATTTTGTCATGGTTAATCCATTTTACAGCAGAATCCCTGTAGACCAGCATCAATCTACCGTAAGTGTACTGTAAATGCTCAAATAGTGGAGGGTCCTTTGTTTTTTTGTTTTTTTACATCAACTGCAGAGAGAGAACCAGGCTTTTACTCCAGCCAGCTCATTATTTCTATTTTTAAAATATATGTAACCTCCATCTTCTCACCAAAGTTCTCTGCTGTGTTATAGTTAATTACTTTCTTTAGTTTTCCTTTAAAACCCCACTGAGATCGATCACGCTTGTTGTGTTATTGTGGTTGTCTAGCAACCAGTAGTATACAGCCTGGTAGCAGCCATTTTCAACTAGATCTGAGTGTTCTTTGCCTTTTTCTTTGCACTTTTAAAGCCAAAGAGCCATGTTAAACTTTTGCTGGAATCTTCTATTGCACAGTTATCCATTTTGGATAGGGAGGGGGGTNGAGAGAATAGAATAGGATTGTGTTGGGGAGGGGCCTTGGACATACCTACCCACCTCCACAAGTAAATTTTCAACCTGTGAGAAACACTGCAACTTAACTCTTAAAGTGACAAAGGCTTTTAAAGTCTCCTAACCAAGAACACTTTACTAATCATACAGTCTAATCACATAAATTAATATGTTGTCTTGTTTCAGGAGTGGATGGTATACCTGGTACAAATGTCAGCCCAGTAGAGATACAATTCATGCTGTAGATTTCGTATAGAATGGAAAGAATAAACATAAAATCACATAATAAAACTTTAAAGGGAAAAAGTATATACTGTGATATACATTGTTAGAATTCAAAATATGCTGTGACACAGGGCTGGATAATTCAGGCCTGTAACAGTCATCAGCTGCTGTGAATGTAACAGCATGTGGCAGAGGGGTGACAAGTAGGTCTTAACACTGGCTGAACAGGGTCTTTGTGCAGCCTCGTATTGTGTGTCAGGGTTGCGGGTTGAGGCTCAGTCTTTAACAAACCCTGTGCATGGCCTTGTCAGCTTCCCAGATCCCTCAGCACCTTGGTGATGGATGAGCTTATCACTCACCAGCAGAGGACACACACTGATTTCTGGGTGAAGTTAGAATGCGAAAACATATGCATGGTATTAAAAAAAAAAAAAAAAAAAAAAAAAAAAAATCAGCACCATACATATGTTATAGCTCCATAATGCAAGCCTTTATCATCTCAAGGTTTAAAACTTTTAATTTTAAAAGGTCTCTTCCTCTACAGTTAGTTTTGCACTGACAAAGATGATAACTTCCCATATGTCACCAGGCACACACTTGCAAATATGAAACTTATGAAACTGTGTTTGGTTATCACTAATGAAGAAGCTAACCATTGTTTAGCCCTATACTTAATATGTTGTGGACTTCAAAGTGCATAGTTGACCATACACTTGACAACTCCAGAATTCTAGAGCTCTCTGTAAAAATTAAGTGTTGCACATCCAGCAAGAAATTATAACCTCAATGAAATCAGCCAGTAAATCAACGTGCTCCTCTGCATTCAGCCAGTCTTTGATGGAGGAACTGTGCTGCTCATCTTCCAAATTTTAGACAGCACACCCTATGCATGACTTCAATATGCCTAGTCGTATTAGATGTGATTATATCAATAATCTCACACACACACACACACACACTACATTGTATGCATTAAAACGTGACTTACAATGATTACAGTGCAAACTGATGACTTTGTCCTTGTATCACCTTACACTTGCACCGCTCTACAACAGCATAATTTTCTCAGCCCCCCCACCTGTTTGCGAACATAAACTCCTGGTTGTTTTAGGGTGGCTTCATCAGTGGGAAGAGGTTTAAAGACTTGTCTGTATATGTGTGATAGCTAATGCTTGGTGAGGAAATGCTACAACTGTTTATACACTTTACAAGTGATTCACTATTAAGCTAGCAGCATAATAGAAACCACGGGCGCTATCAACTGTCTAGCTGTGCTGTCACTCTCATTGAGCCCAATACCGTGTCATGGAGATGACGGGACGCTGAATGTGATTGGACCAAACCAAAGCAGAGTAGACATTCTCACACAGACAGTGGAGCAGTCGGACATTCAGTTTTGCAGAGAATTTTGACTCATTGGCGCTGCAGCGATGTCTTGCAGATAATACAAATAATCCATGAGAAAGGTATATTTTGCTCAGAGTCTGGAGACAGTTGTGGTTTAGTCCGGCTCCGGACCGGAGTCTGGATTTTGAGGATGACTGGGTTAGAATGAATCAGGATGAGTCAAATCAGGCTGAAATTTTAGATCCAAGCAGTAATTGAGAGTATGGAAGAATACTCTAGAGTACTCTAGAGCAGAATACTTCAATCTGCTGATGACTAAACAATACCCCCGCCCCCCACACAAAACCATACTTCATATAATGTATTCAGCAGAATCAAGGGTCTCATTTCTGAGACAAACTATCATGCAGTGCCCTCACTATAACTGCAGCTCCCTCTTCTCTGTAAGCATGTGCCTACACTCTATACTCATGTATATAATATAACACTACAACCACCATGTGCATGTTTGTTATTCTCATTCGCACTCTTAAGAAGAAAATCCTTTTCCAAGTGTGATTGTTCTAAAGCCTTCTGCAGATCTGTGTTTTTTTTTTTTTTTTTTTANTTTTTTTTTTTTTTTTTTTAAACAAAGGGCTTCCTAGTTGCTCGTTATCTGAAGCAAACAGCATGCACCTGCAACATCCTAGCTTTAAATCCTGCCTGGAACCTCCCCTCTCTGCTCCCCCTTCCAGTCTCTCAACAAGCACCATTAAACATGAAACACAATCCGATTCCTCTGTGTAATCAAAAGTATCACAAAAACAAACAAAAAACCCAAAAAAGAAAAAAAGCATCTGCATGCTGCAGGCAGCAGTCAGTCAGTTCATCCTCCTGCTGCTTCCTCGGCCCTTTGTCAGTGAGAGACAGACTACAGCTCCGCTCTTGTTCAGGCCTCCATAAAAGTCACTGAGGGAAGTTTATGGTCGACAGATGCTCAAGTAAATGAGGGGTTTTGCCCCTCTTCCATCGTTTCCTCACTCAAGGAAGGCTCTTCATGGTCACCGACAGCAACCCGGAGTTAACCTCCCCCTGTGTTGCCAAGGAAACGGAAGAGCTGAGAAAAATGGAGGAAGCAAGGCAGTAAGGAGTTATGACCTAAAACAGTACGAAAAAAGAGGACCAGAGTGCAGTCTGTCTCTTTCATACTCAGCCCACAGCCAGTTTTCATCTTTGTCTCTTTTCTGGCAGTAGGTAGTCTGTTCCAACCAATCACAAGTAGATTCTTTCATGACACAGCTGGCATTGTCCAAGGTGGTGACTACAAGTCAAATATTGTTAGATGTACTTTTATAGACAGCTGAGCCAATAGATTTTGTTGGGTATGAGACGTGAGCTACTGCAATATTCCTTAACATGCTAAAGATTTCCAGGTTCCAAAAGACAACGCCACACACACAAACGTGCGCACACACACAGAAACACACTACTACCCTGCCCAATGCAACAGTGGCTAACACACCTTCATGCCTCTGTCCGCGCAGGGATTGAGAGACTTAAGATTCCAATTAGACTGACAGCAGAAACCATCACAACCATAAACAGCAGCTGGTTTACAGGAAGGGGAAACAATGACAAGCCATTAGAAAGACATATTTTATAAATTCAGGAAATTAAGTGTGTTTTAAGAACATAAGTCAGGTTTCTGGAACCAAAATTAGCCAAACAAGAAAACACAGAAACAGAAAGAATCATTAAAAATTTTATAAGTGCAGTTTTGTTCTGAGTAAAGTAATGCTGGTTGTATTTTATGTAGCCAGATATTGGCAATTATCAAGCAACCTTTTCTAACTCAGTACATCATAACTGACATGAACAAACATGGATGTAAATCAGCTAATGATGGACGTACCTGGAGTCTGCCTTGCCCAGGTTACTTCCTGCAGGATTGAGGATGGTCTGGTTCTTCACCATCTCCACAACACATTTAGTGTTTAATTCCTTTTCTGTGAATGAATCACAACAATGAATCACAATTAATGAACATGCCTGAGTTTGTTTTCTTTGTTTCTACATTATTACATGAAATTGATCCACAACTGTATTTTTCAATGATTATCAGCAATGGAACTGACAATTCCAACCCTGATATATATATTAAAAAAATCCATTAATCCTCTCAGTACTCATTATTCATTTCATTTAAATAACAGCCTTAGCTTTAGTAAGGGCAGAAATTTTCTGTACATGAAAAAAATAACAACCCAGTATGAGCCATTTGGTGGAGCTTTACTCCTTTACTTTGCAGAAGCTTAAGAAAATACATTTATAGTACTTTTAACTCTGGTGGTGTTCTTGTTTCTGCCCTACTCAATCTATTGAGCTACAGTGTCTCCTCCCTTTTTTATAAGTCATAACTTAATCATCTCAAGGAAAACTTCTTTCTTTACACCTCTCCATCTCTAGCTCTTTCACAACTAAAGGATACTACTGTTGATATTTAAAATTCATTCATTTATTGTTGTTTTTTTAACTGGCAGTAACAGAAAAGCTCCAGAGTTAAGAGGAGTGGCCATGTAATAACAGTTATGAAGTCTCATCTTTTTACGGTAGGAAATTCCAAAACATACAAGGCACTCTCGCAGTAGTATCAAACAAACTAATGTTTAGAATATGACTTAAATTGATGTTTTGTTTCTTGTAGTACAGACTAATGTACCAGACACAGGAACCTCTACCAGTATTTCTCTGGACAGTGGTTACGTCTCAGCCATCTGACCATCCATTAGGACAGAGTTAAACAGTGTCATACGGTATATCACAGTATTATGAACATCCAGTTGAAACGTCTGTGTGGGAAAACATCGACTCTGAAAATGTAAATGGCCTTTTACCATGGCGTGAACATTAGGCTAATCAATAACAGAGGAACAGCCGAGGCAATCAGTCACACACAAACACACGCACGTGACCAAGAACCTCACAAAATGGCCCTGGCCAGTTGTGACATGATGCATGACTTAGCACTCAGAACAACAATTGGCCAATTCCAATTCAGCTTAAAAATCGGTGCTAATGCTTTTGCCCACTCAGTGTGGGTATATGCTTCAGAGTGCTCGACTCTGCATATAATAGTCAGGGACATTTTGACCACTGGGGGTAGTCTATCAAGGTTCACTGGGTGTCAGAAAAATACAGCCACTGTCTCTATGAATGCAAGGAATTGATTATTACAAATTTGTAAGAATGGAAATATAGAGCAATACTTAGTCACTGAGTGCAAAAATCAGTGTTATCCAACAAAATTAAAATTCCCAAAAGTATAAAGTGGAATATCATTACATGTATTCTCACAGCTGAGTCTTGGATAACACCGATTTTTGCACTCAGTGACTAAGTATTGCAAAATTAAAATTCCCAAAAGTATAAAGTGGAATAGCATTACATGTATTCTCACAGCTGAGTCTTATAACCTCCTTGTAAGAGCTTTTCTGTAAAAGTAATCAACATTGGCAATTGAAAAATAAATACATGAACCACCCTGGAAATTCATGACGGTAGTCTCTCTATTCATCTGTTGCCACTGAGACAAACGATAGTTTTCACTGATTGGTGTAATTGTCTGTTTACTAAAAAGCTTTTTATTTGTAACCCAAGGAAACTTTGGTTTTATGTATTGTTTTATAATAAGGAGCCACCATGTTCACTTCACAAAACTCAAGACTGAAGCCGGACAGGAAATAATTCACTGGGCAGTAGTGCCACCTCCCATTAATTTTCTATGAGGATCGGCAAACTGCTTGGGTAAGGCGTGACAGAATTAACAGGAGTGCACAGCAACAAATATCCCAGTCTCAAATTACAAGTCAGTTTGGCTTACCTTAAACATTAGTAGGCTAAGAAACAGCTGAAGGAGAATTTTTTTTATCTCATGCCACAGGCATTCATAATTTATTGCAGCTCATTGTCTGAGATGTGCTGCATCATACCTATTTTTGCACAAATATGCTTAGCTTGAAAAGCATATTTATGCTTGAAAAGTCATCGAAGTTCATTGACATCGTGTTCACTGTGACAGATTACTTAATTGTGTTTTCAAGTTGATTTTAATAGTAAAATTGAATGAACTGAAACCAATGGCAATCTGGAAGGTAGGCTAAACAATTCTAAAATGTACTGCTAAAGTAGGACATTTTGAGAAATGCTTGCAAGTAGCGCAATGTGTAAATCACAGGATTGTTGCTTATATTAAGCTTGCCAAATGCAATGCAACAGATCCTTTACAGCCAGTTTAAGTCTCTGACCTGAACAGTGAGTGGCAAGTTGCATTCCTGCCCACTTCATGCCCCTGCAGTACATGGCCTGGTTCTGCTCGTGCAAAACCATACACTCTTCTGGTCCAACACACCACAAGAACTAATCTTTACTGGTGTGATGGATCTCAAATAAAGTGTCTAACCCTTCTCAACAGGAACATTCTTTACAGGAAATTACAGCTGTTAAAAAAAATCTGTAGCATGACAGGAACCTGTTTTTTTTTTTGTGTGTTTTTTTTTAAAAAAAAAACAGTTACAGATGTGATGAATTATCAAATCCACAATATACTTCAACCATTTTCATGATATATCCTTGTCTTACTCCACATGGGTATTCAGAGGACAGTCAAAGATCAACCCCCTCCACCTCTAGAGCCAGTAGGCATTTAACATCTTGCCAGTTGACACTGCAGCTCTGCCAAGCATTCGCCTACAAATAGGACTGCAAATCCTGACTAATAGCTACTTCCAAAGCAGACCTCCAGTGGCACACAACCAGTAATAGGCCAGTGAGCTGAATGTTTAAAGCCATTGTGCTGTAATTTATTCCACGACTGACTTAGGTTGTTGTACAGTATACCTTAGTAATAAAACACTAAAATAATTTAGCATGGGGGCACACATAGTTAAAATAAACATAATTCTTGTTTATGATTAAGTTTTGTTAACAATGAAAAAGTTCTTTGCTTGAGCATTTGGGTAACATTTTAAAAGGTCATAAAATGTCATAAAATGCTGTATGATGTTCTCTGCAATCAGGAATCTTGTTAGTAACATCAGGTGCCAACTTCAATGACAAATTCTTACTATTTAACCTAGCTGATAAGATAAGGAAAGGGCTCAGGTTTCTTTGCCCTCCTGTGTTCTTCCTTTGCCCCTTTAAGGGAAATCCTTTCATTACACAGAGGTCAGAGGTCAGAGCTAGAACAGCACTCCCTAAAACAGAAAGAACTCAACATTTGCTCAAGTACACTTCAGTAGGAAGGATGCCTAATCTGGACAGACATTCAACTGTAGGACCTGGTTTAAGCCCCAGTGTTATGTATTATGAGGGGGAGGTCATATGTACTATATTAGGTCTTGGTATTTTGGTTCTCTGTGCAAAAATATATATTTTTTTATATGTAAAAGATTTTTAAATTTATGTTGTGCTGAACACGATATTAAAAATGTGGGCCAGTATTAAAAATGTTGTTTTAATCATGACTGGTAACCTGTCATTAGCCCTTCTAAAGCCTTTCTTTTGAATGCGTCATCCAACCTGTCATTTTTCTATTGAAACACATTCAGCCTCACGCCTCTCATGACGCCAATAAATACAAAAAACATGCAGCCACCCTATTTATGGGTTACACTATTACTTTTACTTTTCAGTCACTGCTGTGCAGTAAATATTGTGATATGTGTATATTTCATAAATTTATTAACCCAACTGGTAAGAAACGTGATGAGATACCACAAGGAAGCCCAACCTGAGCTGCTCTACATCTGAGAAGCTAGCTGTGCCTACACAAACCAGAAACGGTGGGGATTTGAGGTTAGAGAGTTGTTTAAAGAGGCTCAACGCTCCTCTTCCTGCCAGGAAAACAGGGGTAGAGCCATGGAAACAAGGCATCAAAGGTCAGAAGACCTAAATTGGCCTTCAAGTCTTCTGCTGTCAAGGAGACTACAAAGCAAAGAAGCAGGATGAGGCAAGTGAGTGAGGAAAACATAGTGAGAGAGAGAGGCTGAGAGAAAGTTAAACAGAGGGACTGACACAGACTATGGAGAGAAAGACAGTGTTAAATGGAGAAGGGCTGAATGAGAAAACTCTCTCCGATGTGCATCTGCTGCTGCCTGCGTTACCCACACACCCCTCATACTTCCTACTTTGTAGAGGGGAAAGTGTGATGCAGGGTAGCGATGAGAATAAATGTACTCATTGTTATCTGCCTCTCAGTGCTCCAGAACTAGCTCCCACTTTCCACTGGCCCTCTCTCCAGTGCTCCCCTGAGCTACCGGTGCTGAGGTTTGGCACAATAGTCTTGACACCGACCGGGAAGCTGATTGGCCATGTTATTGCTGTTGCTATGCCTGGGGTTGCCCTGTTCTTCGAAGGCCACAGCCATGGAAACATGGAGCATTATGCAATGTTAGCAAATATTCGTTCAGACTCACTCCCTTCCTGCCTTTGTCCAGCTAGGCGTCTATACCTCCTCTTCTCTTCAACCTGAGATGCAGAGACAGTGGCCTAGACATTAGAGAAGTAGGCTTATTATTTCAGTGTCACATTTTTAAATCAACTGAGGACATGGTGGTGAGGAAAGTGCTGCATGCTGAAGCAAATGTGAATAAGACACAGCAGCTGTGGCTGTACTAACCAGTTTCCAGGAGTGAATGTGTGGATTCCTGAATACTAGACAAGGGGGCAAAGAAAACCGCATACAGAGCCACTGCTCTAGAGTTAAAAGGTTTGTTAGTTTGAGCGGTTTGACTGGAAAATTCTATGTAGAGCCGGTATGGTTCAGGGGTAGCCATTAGAATTTCTAAGTGCAGAAGTCTTAGTATAACATTAACAGAAGTATATAGAAGTGCTACCCAGGCAGAGAAGCATGAGACAGGCATTGCTGGAAACACGGCATTTCTTGTTCCATTGCCACTACCTTTAGGAAGCCACCAGTTTGCCAGCTTGTTTCCTTATAAACACAATCATGCTTGCTTCTTTTTTTGCTAACCAATGCAAGACATACAAACATTTGAGGACATTCACTAAACCAGAAACTAGTTTGCATGAATATACTTTTTTTTTTTTTTTTTTTTTAACTGCAGTTAGGATAAAATGAATCAATGGTCTGTACCTACAGAGATGCAGGCTATTCACTATCTACTGCAAAAAAAAACATGTTACGTGGCATAATTTTTATCTTTGTGATAAGGATAACTCCTCATAACAACATATACTAAGTAATGTGTCAGAAAATAGATGTGAAAACTACTTTTTGAACATAATTTGTCTTTGAACTTCTTCACATCCAGTTATGAAGGAGGCTTTTTGGTGGTTTGAAAATGTAACTGTCTGACCTTTGTGGACAAGACTCAAAGCTCCCATTTTTATCTGGAAAAGACTTTGACACTGGAATCACACTAATTTTAAATAAATAATAGTAAGAGTGCAAATATATTTCGATCCTAATTAAGGAGGAATCATACGGTCCATTTTCCAATAGATTTTTTTTAGAACTACAACAAACCATACAAAATACATGATAATAGCAGTCATGTAAATACAGCTGACATATGGCATTGCCTCTACTTGTCAAGACAGCCAGAGGAAACTGAATCTGGCAAAGTGGACACCAGCAGCAGAACAGGACAATAACAGCTTAGCATGTGCTAAAGAACACTAAACATGCTAAAGAAACAGGTTAGAAATAAAAGTAAAGATGCCAGCGAAATTTACCTCAATGAATGCACATGTACTTGGTCTAACCTCCCACCTAACCTCATCCTTGAGCCTCTCCTACTCTACCTCTATGGTTATTTAAAGGAGCATCCCAGTGATTTAGCATGTTTGACCCCAATAAATATTGCCCGCATACATGTTAGGTTACTGAAAATCATTTTCCAAAACATAAAACCGTATTTTAGTTTTCCTTTTATTTTGCCAAATCCCCTAATCTTTCTTAATCAAATCTTCAGCCATCCACGTAGAAGTTCAATATTTTACCTGCTAACACATGCACAATTGTAGAAGTGATCGTTGTTATAATTTCTTGGTAAGAGACTATATTTCATGGCAGAGACATAAATTTTCATATGTGTAGCTTAAATTATTGCAAAAAATTTTGACAGACGTTGTGTTCGCTGTGATGGATTACTTACCTCATGCACGTTTCAAGTTTATACAAGTTGATTCCTGTAGCATACCGCAATGAACTGAAATCAACAGCAGTCTGGAAGGTAGGAAAAACAATCCTAATATTTACCACTCCAGTAGCATGTTTTGGAAAATGGTTGGCAGTAGTGAGTATATGCAGGTTGTACATATTGGGCGTAAACATGCAAAATCACAGAGACATTCCTTTAACAACCACCTTGATAATTAGAACTACTACGTGGTCATTTCATGGTTTTTGATTAAAACCAGACAAATAAATGAGAGTCAGAAGTCTAACCTTGCAGTAAGCAAACACTGAAAAATGTCATCCTGACTACCGTAATTCTCTACAGTAGGGTGCACGGTAAAGCCTTGCCTATGGGAAGAGTGAGGTCATCCACTGCTTTGGTCTTGTGACTGACTTCAACTTGTCAGAGGGGAGGGAGAGAGGGATACATGTGATATATACACTGCTGGTTGGTGGTCACCCACTTTGCTTCAGCAGCTCTCGTCCTGCTTTCAAGAGACACATGGTCTCCCACGGCAAAACCCGACCTGTTAATCAGTCAGAAAATGTCATTCCTGCCTTCGTGCAAACGTTAAAGCTCAGAGATTCATTAAACAAGAAGGCCTGCCAGGGTGCCTTTGTTCTCTAGGCGTATGTTATGTATTAGGAGACGGGTGGAAATGCATGATAACTGCAAGAAAATTATGCGTATTAGAATACTGATATAGCTGAAGAGACAAATTCACACCTAAAAACTCTAAATTACTTTAATGAAGCTCAAATCAACCTGAGTAGTCTGGTGACTCAGTAGAGGGTGGTGGGTTTGAATCACTGACCAGCTGGGCCCTTTCACTGTAGACTTTACATGTTCTCCCTGTGTCTGTGGGTTTCCTCAGGGTGCTACGTTTCACTCCCACAGAGGAGGACATGCATGTCGGATTAACTACAAACTCTAAATTTCCTGTAGGATGTTATGTGAATGTGAATGAGTTTGTCTGCATTTGTTTTTTGGTGTCAAACTATCAGAGGTTCCCCTTCCTGTTATCCAATGGATGGCTGGTATTATAACCAGAGAAGAAGTACCTTCTGCTTAGTACTAAATACTACAAGCTACCATAATACATACCACTAGGGCTGTCACAATATCAGATTTTCACTACAGAATTATTGTGGCCAAAAGAATTCACGATAACAATATTATCGCAATAGCTATAGAAAATCTGAAATAATAATAATTATAATGCTTTCAGTCAAATTCATCTTTACCTTTGTTTATTCTGTGTTTTGCCTCTTTTTTGGCAAATGAATTAGACTCCAAATAGGAGTGTAGGGAGGTGGAAAGAGTCTGTAACCAGAACTGTACAAAAGCTACAAAAACAACAATTCCACCTTAAAGGATGGTGTAAAGGAACCAGATGACCTGATAAACAAAAGATCCACAAATCTAACAAATAACCAGGAGAGAGAAAATCCTGTCAAGTCCAACGCCATGATAACTTAGCTTTAACAACACAACTAAGACTTCATGGAACATTTCCTGTTTCAGGGCTAGCAAGGTAACCGCTACTTCCTGTCTCTACCATGGTGAAATCTGCAGGATGATGGAGGTGAAGGTGGTGAACAGGTTTGGTGGTATCGTCCACTTTAGCAGTTCCTGTCCACCAGCATTTCCTGCAGACTGGGGCGTCTACCAATGCCCTGTCTTTGTTACCGAATCCTAACAACTCCACACTGGCAGCTAACTTTTTTCAGGTTAGGGTAGAGCGTCTCACTCTGTCTGTCAGCTCCTCCTTCAGGATTTTATATGGGGGGGCATTAGGGGAGGGAGACAAAGTGAGAATGAAAAGAAACGGAAATGATGTAAGAGGCGCTGGATTATTTACATGATATTATAATATGTATATTATTAACACATTTCATTGTTTAAATATCAAGGTTATTGTCAAACTGGTATATTGCGACACTCCTACATACCACATTGAAAGAGATGAGTTTAGGATGCGCTTGAAACAACTGATTCTAAATGTGAGCTTCCCTGTCTTTAAAAAAAATAGAGTCATGTACACAGCCATTTCCCCAGCAACCATCACTGACCTAGGTTAACAGTAGTGCACATGAACCTGGTGCATTTCACTGAGCAGCCGGAGATCAGGAGCACCTGTTACGACAAACTATAGGAGACTTGAAAACTTTGCATTAATGCTACCACCAACATTACTGTTGACACTAACATTATTTTGAGCAACTGGAATTGACTGCAGTAGTTAGTCACTAACTACATCTGCACAGGATAAGCAGGTAGTGGATAATGGTACTGGTACAATGGATGGACAGAGGAAGGAATCAATGCTATCCTGGTTACTGACTGCTTTATGGAGATGTTTCTGTTTCACAGATAGCTTGACATAAAACACGGTACCAAAGTTTAGCCTTTTTAAACATAGCAAGATGAACACACTTACCATTACTTCAATGTTAAAAAAGCCATAATCTGACAATGGGCTCAACTACAGAAAGCAAAGCATTTCAGAATTCAAATGTCTGTAAGAGAGAAACTCTGCTGCCTCAGTAACAGAAGAGAAAGTGTAGGGATACCAGTGCTCAAGTATTGCTGACATACTGCAAGAAAATATATTACATCCATCCATCCATCCATCCATTATCTATACCTGCTTATTATTCAGAGTGGTGGGGAACTGGAGCCTATCCCAGCTGCCACTGGGTGAGAGGCAGGGTACACCCTGGACAGGTCGCCAGCCTATCACAGACCTGACACACACACACACGCACAGATAAACTCATTCACACCTACGGTCAATTTAGAGTTTCTGATTCGCCTAGCCTGCATATCTCTGGAGGTGGAAGGAAACCAGAGCACCTGAGGAAACCCACACAGACACGGGGAGAACATGCAAACTCCACTCAGAAAGGACCCAGAGTCTGATTTGAACCCAGGACCTTCCTGCTGTGAGGCAACAGTGCTAACCACTAAACCACATGCTGCCCGACTGTATGTTAATATAATGCAATACTAATCGTTTGTCCCAACCTCAACATCCTCACAGAGTCTTGCTGGTCACCAGAAACCACTTTAGAAAGCAGTGCATTTACAACAATCCACAGGTTCTGAAAACATTTCGTCTAGCATTTTACCTTTGTCTTCATTAAACAGCATTGGCCTCATCCCATCAGCATAAACTACTGGCTGGAGCTACTGTTTCAGCAGATGACAGATGAAATCATAAAGCTACTGGTATCAGTATCAGCCAGACTAGGACCGAAAGAGTCTAGACATCTGAATAGTAGATCTCACAGCAATTCAGCTTTAAATCTGGCAAGGTTGACAGGCAGCCATGTGCCATCCAGACCAGACAGGCTGCAGTTTCTCAATCTGCAGCAGCTCAATTCACTAATGGGTGAATTCTAATGGGTCAAGACTGGCATTCCATTCCCAGGAAATAAAACAAGGAGTACTTAAGTCAGTGCACTGTTGATAATGTTATTCTAAGGTGCAGTCTACCTCTAATATTAGTTATCTGATATAGTCTCTCCAATATAAAACTGATCATACAATCAGTGTACCCAACAATAAGACATTCAGTCAATCAATACTAGAGACTCCGTATACAATATTGATTTGAGAAGCACTGTATCAGTAGCAATCCAAAGCTCTCTCACCTCTCCTGTTCATGGGCCGAACACGAACTGCCACCTTGACATTGGAGTCGTTTAGACTGGGCTCCCCCATGCTGACTCCTTCAGAGAGGTGAGGTAGTGCTGATCCAAAATCAATCAGCTGTTCAACTACACAATCATCCACAAGCCTGGAAATGTTGCGCTAGCCGAAGGGTCGGCCAGCTAGCATCGCTCAGAGCTCCTCCACGAACCAGGCATGTCCAAAGAAAAGCAAAATTCCTGGGTAAAATCCTGCAGGAAGCCAGCCGCTGCAGCTTATCCTTTGCTTTTGCTCTTGCTCATATTCCCGGTGAACATATATCCACAGAGATGTGGAGGCTGAAAGGGAAAGGAGAAATGTAAATTAAGTTAGATATTACAGCAGCTGATAAATGTGACTGAGCAAACATATGCTATCTGCAAGACAAAAACGGGCTAGCCAGCTAATTTGCCAGGCAAACTGAAAGGAAGCAGCAGCAGGAAAGAGCCAAGTTTTGGCCATTTCCTCCCACTGAACGACATAACACCCCCAGATATGAACCAACATCTGAGTTACATACCGTGTCGCATTCATCCCAGGGGTNCATAACACCCCCAGATATGAACCAACATCTGAGTTACATACCGTGTCGCATTCATCCCAGGGGTGACACCGCTAACCTACGCGTAGAGCCAAAAAAGATTCCCGTTATTCTAAACTGAACCGCCTGGCGTTGATCTACAGCCTCCCAACGGAATCCGCTCGGTCCTCCCTCTTTGTCAAGCTACAGAAGCTATCAGCATCCGCCCTTCCGTCTGCGCTTCAAAATAATAGCGCAGAGGTTAAACTTTCCCACGTTTTAACGCCCATCTGTCAAACTCCAAGGCACAAATGACGGGAACTAAAGAACAAATAAACTTTAAATTCATGGCTGGGAAACATTTAACAGACTGAACGCGATGTTAAATAAGTACGGCTATGTGTAGCAACAACACTGTCGCTTTTTAAAACTGGAGAGCTATCAAGCTGTCTTTCAATATTTAGAACTAAATTATGCTTCAGCTACAGCTAAAAAAAATAATACAAATAATTAAAACAAAAATCACGTAACATTACTTAACAGATAGAAATTTTCTTCAGATTTTCACCAGTCCACTTGGTATATAGTTCATACATATTTTAGAATGTTTACTGCACACGTTCCATTTTGTATCTCCCAAATTCTGTTCCTACTGCTTTTTTTTTTTTTTTTTTTTTTTTTTAAAGCCGGCCATGCCATATACAACTACACTTTCAGAAGAAACACCTGTTCACTTAGAATTTAACATGTCATTGAGTTAAAATTACTGGTCTGGAAGTTTACATCGCTTACTCGTGTACTTTCACCGTCGTTCAAAGGTTAGTCGGTACCGTGTCACGCTGCTGCTGCTCCCCTGTTCCAGTTACCACAGGGGGACATTCCGCCCGCCCGGAATAACGTCAAGTTAGTGAGTAAAAGTAACGCTTTGGCATCTTTAATTGGAATTCCTGTTAAAACTTTTTGGGCTAGACTTGAGAAATACGCGTAATCAACATCGACTCTTCGTTTCGGTTAAAAAAATAAAAATAAAATAGGAAAAAAATAGTTTCTCACCAGCCGTGTTCGGCGTTAGAGCCCCGAGTCACGCGCCACTTCCGCTGCCCAGCGTTAAGCTAACAGTTCACAATAGCTTTCACAATAAATCCTCATAAAAGAACATCTATGGAAACATTCAATTCACTTCCAGTCAGTTACAATCTGATTCACTTGATTTCAATTTAATTTGACATCATTGTGCCTTTCACGAGTTCACAATGAGCCAATTTAATGGTAAACATTTAGTCCTGTCATTGCAGGAAAAGCGCAGGTGTAATTAACGTTATTGATGGCTCCGTTCCATTTAGGTGTGTCACGAATGCCAGAGAGCCACAACACACACCACATGGAACGCAGCCAGAATTATTATTAGTAATGACTTGTAGTTTCCCCTGCACACAACAACAACACAATAACAAGGACACAATACAAAAGGTGTTTACTATTCAGTAAAAGTACCTATTAACCTAGAGATGTTGCAGATGTTCTCTCAGAAATAGAAACACAAATAATTCTCATACAATTATTTTTGGGAATATATACAAAAATGATTGACAATTCCAGATGTTTTGCCTTCATCTAAAATTTCAGCAAGTAAAATATTTTACATTACTTCACATACATCTATTAATGCTTAGTAGAACACTTGTTGCTATGATAATTCTTTGCCATTAGTGGACAATCAGGGCCTATTACTGTATTTTACTGTATATCAGAACTATAGAAAGTTTCAATTGCCAAACTTTCTAACATATGATGGAATGTTTCTGACATCTGCTGGACGTTGGTGAAACTGCATGTAGGTGAAATTTGATTCTTCAACTGGGTTTTACTTAAAAAAAAAAAGTGTAATTTCTCTCTTATTGTACACTCATATANATTCTTCAACTGGGTTTTACTTAAAAAAAAAAAGTGTAATTTCTCTCTTATTGTACACTCATATAACGTTGTCTTTAAGCTGAGGAATGTAACTCCACTATTCTCTCTGCTTTTAGCTTATCAGCTTGCCATTAACTTTGTGTGTCTGTCATTTGGTATTGTATGTTCAATCATAGGACAAATGAAAATCTGCAGGACAAATGGATAGATTTGCTTTCTAGAAAAAGATTACAGGCACATTCATATGCATTTATGACAGCAAAGTTTTGCATTGAATTTAGTTTATTTCAGTGGAGTTGTAACAATTGTCAGATTCAAGTAGGCAAAATACAATAGTATTTGCATAAAAATATTGTATCAAGTTCAGTTTTGGTGAACTTTGACATTAGGTCAGTAGCAAAGTCTGTATCAAACTTTGAGGTGACTTTTTTTCTTTCTTTTTCTTTTTCTTTTTTTTTCTTTTTTTTTTTTTTTTTTTTTAGGTGAGTTTTCAGCAGTTTTGTCCATCAGTTTCTTGTCTTACTCCCTCTGGTCATGCTGGAGTACAGCATTGGTTCGATCCCTACTGGAGACAAGTGGGTGACACATGAAACACACATGGAGTGTGATACACATGAAACACACATGGAGTGTGATACACATGAAACACACATGGAAGGTGAGAACTGAGCATACAAGTCTACAATTCCTGTAGGGTTGCAAAGTTTGATGATAATTTGGTAATAAAAGTGACCCTTTTGCATAGTCGTCTGAGTCAATGCTAACATAAAATACACTGATTAAAACTGTACATTTTCTGAAGTACTGGTTGGTGAGGGATTTGTAAAACTTAAATAAAAGATCATATAACCCCCATTTGTTACCATGCAGCTGCTCAGAGCCTGACAGGCATAGGATTGTGGATGTGCTGGGCAGTTCAGTTTATGAATGTATGGAAGTGTTTGGATAAAGAAATGAGAAAAAGGATTATGATAGAGTCTATTAACAATACTAAAGCATTTTAATGCAAGTTAAATTCAATGCCTGCTTCAAGCCTTCCTGAAAAGCACCGGATTGCAGCAAAAAAAAAGTAATTTGGATGACTTCTTTAGTATTACATAAACTACACAGACACACACACACATACACACGCACAGTAACGAAGTGAGATGTCAGGGGTTTGAAGGTTTGATCCATGAAGTGAACTCCTGAAACATTTCCTTTTGTCATAATAAGTCAGTCTGTTTAAAGATGTAAAATAAATGCTTAAATAGAATGAATGGCCTGCTCTGTCTCTGTATTTAAAATTCATTCACTTTCTTATGTGCTTATTATTATTTAAAGGTCTGGAGCCTAGCCCTGCATGTATTGGATTGAACCATGCAATGACTTCTGATTGTTTTCCCAGTTAGGCTGGGGACTTTTTTCCAATGTCACTCTCTCTCTCTCTCTCTCTCTCTCTCTCTCTCTCTCTCTCTCTGTCTGTCTGCACGTTTCACTTTTCTACTCCCAGAGCAATTCAATAAAGGCATCAAACCATTACAAAAAATAATAATAATTAAAGGTCAAAGTTTTAGTTTTGACATGGTGCCTTCAACTGCTTTCTTATTTACAGCCCACACTTTTGTTATTGCAAAATACCTTTAATAAAAAGTAATTCAGACATTAGGCACACATGGCTTTACAAGACAAATAAGTCACTCCTCTTGTGATTGTGAGGATAAAGCAGGCGATTTGGGTTCACCAAACTGAGCTCCACTGTATGGAAGAAATAGTCTCTTCAGTTTTTTGGAAAGACCAAAGAGACTATTCTTTCTTTCTGAATATGACATATTTATACATTGCCTATAGGTTTGTATAAATAAACAACATCGTCTATTCTGTCTTTAATATTAATACAACAAAGCCTCCATAGTTGGTATTGGACTATTCAGTGCCACTTGCTGCAGCCTCTTTTTCTTCTGGCCTCTACTGTGTTCTATAGGAGAGGTGGGTGCAATTTTACTCTTTCTATCCCAGATATTTGTAATAATTAATCATGTGTCCATAATCATCTAGAGGGCAAAGTGTGGTTATTTTTAACTTGTTATTTTTTTTAACAAACAAAAGTTGTAAGTGTGATATCATGGTGAGCCATGCTACAGTTTCCATTTGCCTTTATTTCATTTCTGTAGCAGCTCATGTTTAGCCTATTTATATTTTAGGACTTTTCTTTTTCATTTGTGTTTATTTTGATAAACAGGGATCAGGTCCAAATAGCTCATAGAAGCCAGTCTCTCTTCATTTATCACCGATGACAGATACAAACCGTCATTTACATTTGCTTGTGGGCACTCAAACAGGAAGTACTGGTTAGCTATTATCAAACCGGTGGAGCAGAAGTAGAAACCACTAGAGGACACTATGAAGCAACATGTAGCAGCAGGCAGGCTGGTTGATATTTAGAGCTACTGAATAGTGTAAAATGACTGCTTTAAGACTAAACTTCTGACTATTTTTATCCTAACATAATACTAAGACAAGACAAGATAAGATAAGATAAGATAAGATAACACTTTATTGTCAGTTTCCACCGAAATTTGTTTGCATAACATGCCCAGCAATCAATGCAATAAAAATATTACATGCATAAATAACATAACATAAATAATAAAAGAGAGAGGAAAGACAAGAGGAAGAGAACATCTTATATTCAGTTCAAATCTGCAACTGTGTTATGACCATTGCTCGTACATATGACAGACGGAGCAAGAGACGGGAGAGAGAGAGAGAGAGAGAGAGAGAGAGAGAGAGAGAGAGAGATATGGTGATTGGGAAGGAGAGACAGGTTGGATGACACGACATTGTTGGATGACAGGTCCCTGCCTACTGAGTATTATTACTGAATACGAGACAAAAGAATTCTTAAATCTATTTTTCCTACAGCTGGGCACCCTGAAGTGCCTCCCCGAGGGCAGCAGTTGAAATTCCTTATTCAGGACATGAGTAGGGTCTGAGGTGATTTTCAAGGCAAGTTTAGTGGAGCAGCTGGTGCAACAGTCCTGGAATGCTCGCTCCAAAGAATGTCCCACCAGCTTGGAGCAGATTCCCAACAGCCAGGACAGCCTTCAGCTGGACTGAGAGGCCCCAAACCACAGTGGGGTAAGATACTCTGTATGGTTCCACAAAAAAAAAAAAAAAAAAAAAAAAAAAAAAAAAAAAAAAAAAAAAAAAAAAAAAAAAAAAAAAAANAAAATTAAGAATCTCCTCGCTAGCCCCAAAAGACCTCAACTTCCTCAAAAAGTAGATGCTTTGCTGTACTTTATTAAAAATGAAGTCCACATGATGGCTCCAGGAGAGTGTACTGCCTATGTGCACCCCCGGGTTTTTTGTTTTTTCAAATTTTTATTTCAGTCTATAACACACAAAAACAAAATGAAAACAAATATGTGAATGCTCTCAACAAACACATCTCCAAAACACGCAACCCCAAACAAACCAACAAATCAAAGCAAAAAAAAACAAAAAAAAATCTCACTAGTGACCGAAAAGGCTGAACTAAAGCTTATTACACCTACCCTTCTCACATTTCAACATTTACTAAACATCATAAACATTATTAGCATGCGTCTTATTGTATAACATTTATATATGTCCATGTATTTACAACAAAGTGTCAGACCAATATTCTTCATACTTTTTCAAAGCATTCAATTTAAACATTTTCTTAAATTTAACTGTTGTTTTACAAGTTTTTAAATCATCTTCAAGCTTATTCCATAAATTAACATAAATTTAACTGAAATACATCTATTTTCAAATCTGTTCTTACTTTGATTTAAATGATGAAGACTGTTTAATATCCTGGTTGTGAATGCTGAGCAGGGCAGTCTGGACGTGCTGGGTGTCTCCAAAGATGACCTCCTCTGTTTTAAGTGTATTGAGAATGGGACCATTGTGATCACACCATTGAACCAATTTGTTGACACTGTTCAGGGTCGGGTCAGCTCCTCCCCTGCCTTCATCAGTGCAACCAGTGCTGTATCATCAGAGAATTGAATTATGTGGTGATTAGGCACACAGCTGACACAATCATTGGTGTAAAGCATAAAAAGCAGAGGGGAGCTGACACAGCCTTGAGGTACCCCCCAACTAGCTGTAACCAGAGGGGAATACGTGTTGTTGCTAATACTGTATATATTAATGTTATAATATTTGATCTGAAAGGGGCATTACAACACCTTTAAGATGACAATTTAGTGCTTTTCTCAAACTATAATTATCTTAATGGTAGTATGATCACATGGTGGTAATGATCAGATAGTGGAGGTCATAGATTAAAATTCTTTTAATTTGCCTCTACATTGCTGAACCTTAGCTTCTGGGAACCTCACACACACCAGTATCTGTTGTCATCAATGATGACTAAAGGATTTTTGGCTGTCATTTTTCACTGGGTGGTTCCCAGTGTGAGTACTGTTGCTCAAAAAAAAAAAAAAAAAAAAGTACACTGATACTCACTCTGCTCACTCACTGCTCACTCATTGAAATCATTCTCTCAAAAGCTTTATAGCGCTAGAAGAAGTGTATAATGTAAATGTTGTATTCTGTGTTTAAGCTTCTGTCATTCCTTCCTTGAAACACAAATCCTTTATCATTCAAGACTAAATATATAATTGTAAGGCTGTTCTGCTCTCTGTCAGTGGCTGGATAAAATAATCACCTGAATGCACCACAGGTCTGTGTACTTTCCTTCAAGGTAATTTAAAGTAAATGCTTGCATCTCTGAAGCATCACTGAACCCCCGCCCCCCGCTGATTGTTACCTGTAGGGATGAGAGTGATTAAGACTCTAAGGGGGTTTTCCGATGAAAAGGGTAGAGGCTTTGAAGGTGATTAAGTCCACTCTTGTGGTTTTTCTTTATTTATAGCATTTTTTTTCTATTACAATCAGCATCCTACACTCAAGGTAATGAGGAATCAGCCACTTATTAACAGAAAGGTCAGAGGTCAGCAGAGGAACAAGGGTTCAGGTGCAGGTATTGTGTCCAAGCTTGCACATTTTCAGATACCAAATAAAATTATAGAATGATTTACTTCATTACTTTAATTATGTTCATGTTTATGTCCCAGGCTTTTGCCTTACTAGCCAAACACTGACATACTGTAACAAAATATTGTATAAAAATTTCAGCCACTGCACCGCTGTGTAATTTAATAATGATAATAATAATAACAATAATAATAATAAAAACATGTACTATATCCCATGTTGTGTTTCTGTCTGACTACAGAATCCACTTGAAACTCTCTTACTGGGAGTACTGGTGGGTGGACTCTCCATAATTTGGCAGCTGTTGTTAGCAGCCATGTGCCCATCTGATTTCAAGCTAGCAAGATATTTTTTGTTAATATTTTTTGTTTGTTTGCATTTTTATGTAAACAGAAAATAGAAATTTGAGTTATGAATTCTGTCAAAATTGTGCAGACTTGTGTCTTTGCAAAGAAGTGCAATTTAAAATTGAAATATGAATGAATTATAACAGAAAAAGTTTAAGCAGAGTTTGGAACATGTGGCTGGGCTTTGTCAGTCCATCAATATTTTATATTTTTGAAAGAAACATCCAACTATGTTATATTTTTAAGGCTTTTTTTTTTTTTTTTTTTTNTTTTTTTTTTTTTTTTTTTAGGTATTTTTGTATAATTTTAGGTGATTTTTTAAACGATAAATAAAAATGAAGCAAAAATAAAAAGTAAAAGTACAAATAATTCTCGAGTCTTTAATTGAAATTCATTATACAGCTTAATTTTTGGCATTTTGCACTGCTTAAAACACTTTTGATTGTGTTGAGATATAAAGTTGGAGCTTTTTATTCTGAGTAAATACTCAATATGCTTTCTGCATAAAATAGGACTTGACTCTGTCTTGAGAGATTTACAATATGTACTGCTTTTTATTTTTTAATAAAAATTGAAACAATTATTACCTTTGTGAAATTAGGTAAATAATACTTTAAATATTTCTATTTCAGTTTCTCTGTTGGTCTCCACTATATTTCTTATTTCCTTCCATTTGATGTGAAACTCTTGTCCTAACACATTAAAATGGTCTAAGATATTTATGATACGATACAATATGATACGATACGATCCACTTTATTTATCCCTCAAGGAGCAATTCCAAAAAACAATTCATACAACACAAACCACAATAACACACTCACAATAATAAATTAAAAAAACAAACAGCAACAAAGTCAGTCAGAAAGTTAGATGTGGGACAGCACCAGGAACATTACAGTGAATTCAGCATACTATCGAAGTGCAAAATAAATAAAGATTACTCCAGTCACATAGGCTCACAAGTGCAAGGATCAGTCAAGTCATGTACAAGAAATAAATAATATTATTTTGATTGAATGATATATTTTGATTATTACGCATTACATATCTGTGCTGAAGAGAATGACTGGCAAGTGAAGGAGCTTTTTCCCTCTATTTTTGCTTTCCTTTGTTGCCTTGTGTCTGTATGTGTGTGTGTGTGTGTGTGTGTGTGTGTGTGTGTGTGTGTGGGTGTGCATGTGCGTGGGTGTGGTGATGTGACTGATAAGGCGAAGGGTGGAGGAGAAGCTCTAACCCCTTATCTGCTTCTTCGTTAAGATGACACGATTACAGTAATTGTTCCAGCCACTAATCAGACCTAAGCAGGAGATGGTATATGTGTAAATATATCTGTTTTGTGTGTGTGTGTGTGTGTGTGTTGATTAGCTAAAGATGAATGCTGGAGATTTTCAACATTATCTGAGCTTTGTGTTGGCTTACAGAAAACCATATTCAACAGGTGTGATTTGATTGGTCAGAACTTTAGCCCAGTCTTCTTATTGATTTTCTACTGTATGCACAAGTGTGTGGACATGACTGTAATGACCATAAAGCAACACTATTGGGGTTGTCTGTCAATACACATTAAATGTATAGCTACTGTTGACTGGTTTCTTGACATTCCATGGTTTTGTTAATCTTTAATTCTTTAAGGATGTTTAATAGAGCTTCATCTGAATCTTTCACACTGGAAACAATCCAGCACAGCATCTTTGGGGTTAGGTGCCAAGGGCATATATTAATGTGAACATGTGTCAAAAGTTGACCACCTGAAGACGTAGTTCACGACTGGAGGGATGTGACATCATCATGTCCATTAGAGCAGCTAAGACGATGAATCTTTCCTCCCACATCTTCCAAACTCAAACCAAAGACTCCCAGCCAACCACACCCTAATGGATCCTAAATGGTTGCTTAATGCAATTGTCTTTATAGTCTATTTGCTCTGTGGAGGCCGCTACCTGCACGGCTGGGGTTAAGGCTGTGTGCAGGGCATGGGTGAGAGTGTGGNAGAGGTATGAGGCTAAAAGCAGAGTCCTGGGCAGTAGACAGTAGAGATTGCTCTTTATGGCCTTGGTCCCATGAGATTCATGCTAGAATATGGCCGTCTATTACAGCAGTGTCTATTAAGTTAATGACTTTAGCAGCTTTATGGCCATGGGCTCATTACTTAGAGAGCACAATCTAATCAGCAGCTGCACCGGCAACCACCATCGCAGCACACTAGGTTGTGGGTAAAAATTGACCCAAGGGTTTTCCCTCTTTAGCCTAGGAGACACTCATGGTTTCTTATTGGGTGAAACTAAAACTCTGTGGAAAGTGGCAACATTGCAGCATTGATCCACACACACTAATTTTAGTCTAAAGCTTGGAAAAAGCATTAATTCATGATTCAGTCTGATTCTATTTTTGGATATGTTGGTTTTAAGATGGAGATTTGATCCAGTTTAGAGTTCTGTTTATTTTTCTCAAATAATGCTTCAAAATGAGATAGAGCTTCACGTCATACATGCACTCGATGTACGACGGAGATGAATTACAACCAAAATGATAAATGACGATGTAGAACTGTATTTTATTACCTGTGTGTGTGTGTGTGTGTGTCTGTGTATATGGATCCAGAATCATTTGACCAACAACAGACAGGCAGAAAGTGATGAAGAACAGCAGCATAATGACCTGTTCCTGCATCGACTCATCAGCCCGGTGCTTCCGGGGCTTCCAGTGTTCAATATGGATCTGCAGGGGTTTGTTTGATTCATCTCACACATCAGCCATTGACAGAGTTATTTTTAACCCACAGGTTGAGAGTACAGAGTGGCGTAGACATCAAGGAGTGGCTTGTGTTATCTTTAGAAAGTAGAAGAGTACCCACTGTACTCATCAAATATTTTTTAAAGGAAAAATCCAACCATACTATCTATAATTCATCACACGTTGGAAACTGTTGGTTATACTGCGTCACGGTTGGTTATACTGCGTCACTCTTATTTCATTTACTAATTTAAGATGCCTGACCTTGTTGCATTCAGCAACAAGTATGATAGTGGAGAGGTGAAGTAGAGGTGTGTAGTAACGAGTTCCATTTACACCATTACTTAAGTAACTTTTTTCACAAAATTGTACTTTACTGAGTAATTTAATTGCAGGATCCTTTAAACTTGTACTTGAGTATACTTATGAAGATAAAAATATACTTTTACTGCATTACATTTGGTTGCACTCTGCGTTACTTTGATTTCACCGTTTGAATTCAGTCACGTTCAGTTTTTCTCTCATTGTCAGACACTACACTGTCTGCTTCAGTTCCAAAGTAGCCATGCCCCCAACCCCTGTTTCCATGGTTTCATCTGGAGCACATCAGGAGGTTTAGAAGAGGCACATCTCTGGCCACACATTCAAACGCTGTTTTCTTTTCAACTACATAATGTGTTGCGTCTTTGTCTGCCAAAAATGTGACATTTCAGCTTCTAAGAATCAACATGGAACTTGAGGAAACATCTGGCGGTAAGCTGCAACGTTAGCTACTTAACTAGCTGCTGCTGCTAATGATAACTCAAGTTTTCCTGTTCTATTCTGAGTAAATTCATGAAGCTAACCTAGCTACTTAACTAGCTGATGCTGCTCATGCTAACTCAAGATTTCCTGTTCTATTCTGAGCAAATTCATGAAGCTAACTTAGCTAACTGTCTTAACTAGCTGCTGCTGCTAATGCTAACTCAAGTTTTCCTGTTCTATTCTGAGTAAATTCATGAAGCTAACCTAGCTAACTGTCTTGGGGCCAGGCCAGAATTGTCATGATTTGTTATGTGGTAAATATTTGATTTATTACTGTCTACTGTTTCTTTATATGATATGATTTGGATTGTATTAGAAGCTACGTGTGGCTACTTTGCATTTTTTTCTTCAAACGAGCACTTTATAGCTTGTTGATTATTCTAAAGAATAAGCTTGATCAAAGTTACTCACTACTCAAATAATCTTTTAATAAATACTTTTTTACTCTCACTCAAGTAATTATTTTGGTAACTACTTTTACTTATACTAGAGTCACTAGTATCATAAAGTAACAATACTTTTACATGAGTAGAGTTTCTGGCTACTCTACACACCTCTGACTGGAAGTTCGAGGAAAAACTGTGCTCCAGTCAATAGTTGCAATATTGGTCCAGTGGTTCTCAAACTGTGGTACATGTGCCACCAGTGGTACTTGAAGTGCCCTCTGGTGGTAAGACAGATGATAAATCACATGAAATCTATAGATATTATGTTATTGTGGCATATTATTTGTGAATGCAGCAAGTTTCATTTAGAAATGTTTTAAAGTTTAATTATTGTTGCTTTAATGATTGGAAGGTGCTCTGTGTCTACACTATGGTGGGCATCACTCATGCTGTAAACATCTAGGCAATTTTTGTTAGAGTTCAAGTTCTTGTTATGTATTTTCTTCCTTTATGGTTGGTGATACTTAGTGCAAAATGGTGGTTCCAGAAAGTCATCATTTGCTGTATTTCCATCCAACTAAAGTCGTTTTTTTTTAAATGACTTTATGAAAGCTGACTCAAGAAAAAGTGACTTAAGTTGCGTTTTCATTCACCGACTCAGTTGGAGGTCGCTGTACGTGACAGCGTGCTATCACGCTGTATAAACTTGCCACTTGTGCTTATACTGGGTGGTCAGGGAAATGTTTGCCATAAGCAAAACAACTTCATCGTGTGTGAGCAGTGTGTGAAGCTATTGCACAGAAACTGATGAAAAGGTACATTAAGTTACCTGACGTGATGGAGGCTCAGCATGCGCCATGCGCTGCGCTTCATCTTCTGTAAATGTATGGTGCAATGACGGCACACCTTCCGGTTCTTCCTCCAGCAGATGGGTATTGAGACTATAAATAGAAAGTGGCCATCTATCATTCTGCAGGCACTTGTTGAAGACCACCTGTGTTTCCAAGATGGGTGTGTGTGGACTCACCTGGTAGCACACATGATGCTGCGGTGTTCAACATGTCCATCTCTAAATGTACAGGCTGTGACCATTTCATTCATGTCTTACTTTTACATTTAAATGTTATAAAATCTAAATTTAAACTCGATCTCAATTTAAACATCAATTTAAATGACTAACCAGTTTTCATCCACTAAAGTCATTTCTTCTTGAGTCGACTCATCCGCTAAACCACCTCTGCTTAATTTACGTACTTAAAATGACTTTGCAGCATTTCCTTCCACTTTTTTAAAGTCATTTAATGCTCGTCGTTTTAAAAAGTTGGATGGAAACGCAGCTACTGACACCAAAACCTGATGCACACTAAAGTTAGCTTCCTATAAAGTCAAAGTGATAAAAGTGATGAGCTGCAGTGTCTAGTAGTAATGACAGAGACTGCCAACACACACCGGCACACACTGTGTACCTTTACTTATCTCTGTGGATAATTGTGTGTGTGTGTGTGTGTGTGTGTGTGTGTGAGTCAGACAGAGACATAAAGGCAGCAGTGTAGCGTCCAGGGAGAACTGGTTGATAACTGTTTCTCTTCTCCACTCTGCTGAACACCAATCACTTCCTCTCTCTGATAAAGCTCAGAGGAATGAAAACAGATGAGTGTGTGTGTGTGTGCGTGTGTGCCTGTGAGTATATACAGCATGTTGTAGCATACAGAAGAGTGTATGATGATGAATACACTGTTTAAGAAGTCCCGTATAGAATATTTCTGTATATTTGCTGACCCAGCTCTCCTTGAGTCAGTTTTCTCATCTTGGTTTGAACTGACCTGTGGAGGAAATCCAATCCACTGTGTCAGAAACTCTCGGTCCCTGAAGCTTTGGCCTGCTGTCTGTGTTCAAGTTTCTGAACTAATGGTTCTGACCTCTATTAGTGCCCTTTGTAACCGTAGCTCACTACTTCCATCCTCCTCCTCATACCTTTCCCTCTCCTCCTTCTCCTTACTCCTTTCTAAACTCTACTCCTTCTTTTCATCTATTGTCTCCTCTCCTCCTCCAAATCCCTGGAGACTACTGACCCTCAGGTTGGTGACAACTCAGCTAATTCAAGACTTTGTGACGAGACACTGGGCTCAAACATGTGTCTGACATAAAGAACATGGGATTTGGTTGACATTACTTTTAGAAATAAGCACTGAAAATGCAGGTTCACTTTTATGCCTTCATAGAGTGTACCAAAAAATTATTTTAAACTCTAAAGAAAAGAAGCTTTGTTTTCTATATACAGAATGGAATATTGTCTATAATCATTGTCACATGGGACAGCTGCAACTGCAAATGTTCTGCAGACTTGAACAACATAAGGCATCAGCCAGACTGCTGTTTGCTGACTTCTCCTCTGTTTTACATACCTGGCTGGTAAACCGTTAACCAGCTTCAGCCTGGACCACCAGCTCATCCTCTGGATCATAGACTTTTTAACACACAGATCACAAAGAGTTTTAGTCAATAGCCGCTTCTCTGATCTCCTTTTCATTAATACTGGATCCCCACAAGGATGCATTTTGTCCCTATTAGTCATCCTTTATACAGGAGTACCCACACTGACCACCATTTAATAAAATCTGCAGATGACACAGTCCTCGTCTCCCTCCACTCAGGATCACGGCCCGGCTCTGACTGACTTCCTTCAGTGCTGCAATGAATCCTGTCTGAATTTGAACATTTCCAAAACAAAGGAAATGCTCATCCAATTTTCAAAACAACAACTGGCACAGAGTGTTACTTATATCCATGGAGAGGAGGATGAGATTGTACAGCAGTATAGATACCTGGGAACTATTTTTGACAGCAAACTAACATTTCAAGAAAAACAGATTGTTATAAAAGGGGTGGCCCTGGGATGACCCCACGATCCAGTGGAGGTGGTGTGAGAAAGGATAGTGATGGCTAAGCTAACGTCCCTGATGGACAACATGTCCTACCCATGCAAGACTTTTTGACAACCTGTTTTTGCCTTGTACTGTCTTGCCTATTGTTCTTTTTTAATACTTGAACTATCCCCTTTGCTGCTGTAACACTTCAATTTCCCTGCTGTGGGACTAATAAAGGATTATCATCTTAAAAGTGCTACCAAAGACTTCAAAAAGTATTAATTCTGAGTGAATAGGACCATACTTGTCTCCTTTTACAACTGTTTTATTGAAAGCATTCTTACTTTTTCATTCATCTGCTAGTATCAGTCCTTATTCAAAAAACAAGAACAGCCTCCGCAGCATTAATACCTGTTCAAAAATCATCTGTAATAAACTAAGAAGCATCTCTTTATTTTACCAAATTCAGACTGTCCAAAAAAAGCCATCCTCCAAGACCCTTCACACATCCTCAACTCCTCCTTTGCATGGCTTTCCTCTGGAAGACGCCTTCAGAGCATCAGAAGCTCGACAGGCTGAAGGAGAGAAAGTCATTCATTCCTGAGGCAGTTCACCTCCTTAACCTCAGTATTTAACTTTTAATGTCTGTTTTAATATCTGTTTTAATGTCTGTTTATTGTCTGTTTTTATATGCCTACCATTCTTAATTGCCCTTTGGGGACAAATAAAGTGAATTGAATTGAATTTGAATTCAATGGATAATGTGAATACAGACTATATAAGACTTTCAGCTCCATCACTGATCTTTCTCCATCCAAATAAGATGTTCTGTAGGGAGAAAACACATAAATCCTTGATGTAAAGAAATCACAGGTGCCTCAATGTGGCCAGTTTAGGATGCAAGTTAAATTTCTTCTTCTTCTCTCTCTCTTTCTCTTGTCCTCCTTTCATTAATCTTGCTCTCTCCTCTCTCTCTTTCTCCTGCACCTTCTAAAGAACCGTTGGCTAGATTACTGACGCTATCACTATTGACCAACTGATGATGCTCCGCTATGAATTATGGGTATTGCATTGAATTAACAGCCCCATTGTAGTGCTCTGTCATCATTAAACTCCTTGGACCTGGCAGGCTGTCAAGAGACAGTGATAGAGAAATATATTTATTCAATCATTTCCTCATGATTTCCAGCTGATGTGGCTATCGTGGTGTGGCTTTTAGAGGCTGATAAATTAGACTTTTGGTGGAGCTGGAATGAAAGCCTAATTGGCTCTGGCCTTGACATCTTCTGTTAAATGAAGCAGAAGATGGTAAAGAGAGCAACAAAAGCTCAATGACAATGCCATCTCCACTGTTGTCGTCATCGGTTTCAGTCAAGATCAGCAGTCTGACCATAAGATACACCACCTCCTCTGGTGTGACCCATGTTCTGATGTCACTGGATCATCTGAGGAAGTGATCAGGATTTTAACAATATGTGGCAACAGTGAAGAAATATACTGATGGTTGAGTATAGTTGTTTGCAGGTCTGGAGAGGAGAGAAGAGGAGAAACAGAGAAGAAACAAGGAAATGAGAGAAGAGGAGAGGAGAGTCCAGAGTAAAGAAAACACAGATAGAAAACCAGTTCCTCACCTGGTGCTGCAGCAGTGATGCTTTGCAATCATTCAGCTCCAGACGTTCACATTAGCTCCAGTGCAAATGTAACTTTTAGTGCTTAATTCCCTCATTAAATGGCCAAATAAATAATATGATTGAATCATATTTATCCTATTTATTTACTCTATTCTATTATTTATCCTATTCTCATTTTTCACTGACACACAGAAGAAAAATATATTGCCCTATACCAAAATGACTGAGGCATATAAAACATGTATTTCTAATTTTCATCAGGTAAATCATTTGGAGGGGTAGGGGATCAGTTTTGAGTAACATTTGTAGAGACGGGTTAATCAGTGTGTGGAATCAAAATGATGTGTTGGAATGAGAAAGTNGAGTAACATTTGTAGAGACGGGTTAATCAGTGTGTGGAATCAAAATGATGTGTTGGAATGAGAAAGTCCAGGCAGCTCACCTCTACTCCTCATTCCACGTTTTCTCATGCCGCGGACTGATTTCAGCTTGTGACATGAGGAGCACTCGGTCCGTCATTGATGGAGGTGTGAGTGAGAGTGAGACCACCTGGTTCCTGGATCCAGACAGGGGAAGGCGTTCATCGGTGTGTGTCTAAGATGCTGCTCTCTCACAGGCAGGCAGTGCCCTCGGAGAAGTCCAGTAAGTGATTAGATTGCTGTGTGTTGAACCAATGTTGTATCCCGTGGTCTATCCTTACCTGCTCTCATCTCTTAGGGAACGTGGTTGACTCAGAGCACTTGTGGCTTTGTCACCAGGACAGCAGTGGACATCCCACGTGCACTGGCTCAGTTGGAGGCGTCGCCTAAAATTACCGGTTGCAGGGTGTGTGTTTTCNCACGTGCACTGGCTCAGTTGGAGGCGTCGCCTAAAATTACCGGTTGCAGGGTGTGTGTTTTCGGGCTGCTGGCTGGATATGTGGTCTGCCTCACTGGTCACCGCAGAGGGGTCATGGAAACATGAGCGTGTCAGAGGTCATGGGTGCTATGAGAGGCCAAGATCAGCAGTTCTCATCAAGGTGGGTGTTGCTGTCTGGTACGCTGCTGGTGCTGGTGTTGTGGTGTTGGTCTGTAATGTCTCTCTGCCACCCACCACCAGGTTTCACATCACAAGATGACATCCACCTACGGCCAGGCCATGGTACCGCTCACGCCTGAGGAGTACAGCTGGTTTCGCCGGCTGGTCGCGGTTTGAGAGAGCCTTGATGGCAGGGAATCGGAGCTCCTCTTAACACCCAAGGTGGCCCCTTCAAATTGCTCTTCCGGTTGTTTCAGTGTGAGTGGCAGGCCCATGGTTTCCCCAGTAATCCAACATTTGGCCTTATATGCACTTCTCTGAGTACTTACATTTGTCGCTCTTTGGATTCGTTTGGGAGATGTGTCAATGATGTGTCATAATGTGACATACGACAGAGACAACAGAGGCCTTCTATGAGGCTGAACATGATGTCTGCGAGGCGTGGGAGTGTTGAAATCTCACACAGGAGGCGTTGCAAAAGTGTAGAGACTGCCATGAGAGTGGCCTCTCTCATCCGCAAGCCTACCACCTAGATTCATTAGCAGACCACCAACCACATCCAGCAGCAGACCACGGTGAGGCAGCTGCCCTGACCACCCATGTCAGCCCACCGGCTTCTCTCTCCCGGTCTACTGGTGGAAAAAAAAACACGAAGGAGTAGATGCTCACAAACACTCTGAATCAGTCTTTTTTCCTGTTTAAAATTCCATTAAATCTGCTGTTTACTCTGTTGAAAAAGTTTTAAATATGTTACTTATTTGCACTTGTATGAATAAAAAAGTGTCACTGGAAATTCCTGGTTGCTGCTTCCAAATTAAACGCTTCCTTCCAGCTTCCCAGTTTCGTCTCTGAATGCCTAGACACCTCGTGGATCTTTTCACCGGGGCTTCCACAATCCATGGGTTGAGCGATTCCCACCACACGGTTCCAATCCACAATCACGAATTAGGGTTAGGGTTATCACACTAAACCAAATCATTGGTTTGTGATCAGCTTAAGTGTTCTATCTACTGTAAAACATGACATACATGTGTTTTCATCCAGTTTATTGTTATAGCTTACGCAAATAAATAGAAAAGCCAATCTGAAAACTACTACAAGAATGAAACAAATAGTGGAAATCCATTTGTTGAGTTGATAATGTCATAGTTCAGTCTCACTTCACAGCAGCCATCAATTCAATCTTTTTTTTTTTTTTTTTTTTTTTTTTTTGTTAATTTTCATCTTAGGCACCATCCGATATTGCCAATGTTAACTGAGCCAACAAACATTAAAAGTTTAATTAGTACTACTCTGCTGGTTGAGTTTATCCACCTTCTCTAGGGGTTTACAGAAGTCAAACTGCTAAATACAGCAAATCACTAACTGAAGCAGAAAAAACCCCCTCACATCCATTCAGATGCTCTTCTAGAACATTCTCTTGGATGACATTTTCACATTCCCTCAGGAAAAGCACAGATGTAACTGTTAACAATTATGTTGGCTTTAGGTGTCCTAAGCCAACGTGCGTGACAATTCACTGAAGACAGTTACAAAAGTGTTTAATGTACAGAAACTCTGCAGTGAACAAACACTTGTGCATTATCACCAGATATGACTGCCATCGTTGTGCAGGACACCCATTAACCTTAATAGACAGCAGCTCAATTAGATTAGAAAGAACGGCAGCAGTCGGCAGTGGACAGGAAGGGGCAGGGACAGTAACCTTTTTGGTTTGTTGGTGGGAAGGATAATGACACGGCCTGACACCTTTTAAATGAATCACATCTGTGACATTTGGTCCATTGAGGGGTTTCAGCACATCAAGATCTGGTGGCCGGCAACACCTCCACAATGACAACGCAACAACAAGCCCATGGCTGGCTTGGAGAGGAAAGGTAGAAATTGTGTATATGAAAGAATGGAACACTTTGCAAGAAAACATCCACATCTTTTGTCTGTCCAATGAGTGATTTGGATAACAACAATGACTGATTTCCCTTGGGATCAATAAAGGACCGACCGATGTACCAACATACTGACTGACCAACTAACGTACCAACTGACCGACCAACCCACTGACCCGGCTGGCTTAGAAACCTCTTCCTCCCTGTTGTCTCTTTTTTATTCCTTGTGGAAACGCTCACATTTATTGGAAAAAATACATTTTAATAAATAAGGACCACAAAAGTACTTGGAAATGAGTGAAGGGGGTGAATGAGCGGGTATAAAAATTTAGTGTGTGTGTGTGTGTGAGAGAGAGAGAGAGAGGCTGAGATGTGCTGAGATGATTTCTTTGTAGCTGTAAATGTGTCACAGTGCTCAGATGTGTGATTCTATATTCCTGTCTTTATTTGAAACAAAAGTCTAAAAAAATTATCTCTTTTTCTCTTTAATAACCTCCTTTCTTGACCTTGATGTAAAAGCATGAGGTCTGTGAAAAGTATGAAGATGATTTAATTGGAATTTAAGAAAAAAAAAAAAAAACCCACCACAGTGCAAAGAGAATCAAATTAAAATGAGTCGCACAGCCATGAAACGCTGGAATGGGTCCGCAATGGTGAAACTAAATGAGGATGCAGCCATCATCCATACCCATTTATCCTATTTAGGGTCACTGAGCTGGAGTCTAGGGCGAGAGGCAGGTTATACCTGGATAGGTTGCCAGCCAATCACAGGGGCTGGTGTACGCAGACAAACTCATTCACACTCACAGTCAATTTTGAAGTTTCCAGTTCACCTAACCTGTATGTCTTTGGAGGTGGAGGAAAGTGGAGCACCTGGAGGAAACCACATAACATGCAAACTCCACACAAGAAGGACCTAGTCAGACTCAAACCCAGAACCTTCTGGCTGTGAGGCAATACTGCTAACCACCGTGCCACCACTAAAACTGAAGATGAATAACAACATTTTTACAAAGTCAAATCAAGTTTATTTGTATTGCCCAGGATCACATACAATGTCTCAAAAGGCTTTACAAACCCAAACATCAGCGGTTCCTGACCAGCCCAAGCTCTCTAAGAAGACGAGGAAAAACTCCCTAAAAACCTTATTTTATAAGGAAAATGGAAGAAACCTCAGGAGAGGCTATTCAAAGAGAGATTCCCTCTCCTCAAATGACTNATAAGGAAAATGGAAGAAACCTCAGGAGAGGCTATTCAAAGAGAGATTCCCTCTCCTCAAATGACTAGTTGTGTAATAGGAGCCTGTGATGGCAGCATCACCTGCCATACACCAATGAATGTTAGCGATCCTTCACCAGAACACCTTAAGACACACCAGATCTTTTGTGGCTCACATTTATGTTGGAGCACATGTTTGATTAAGTAAAACAACAGATTCTGTTTGGTTTAAATAAGTATTTTTATTTATACATTCATTTCATTGACATGTTAACTTTATGGGTGCACACATTGTGAGAAGAACGTACTGCATATTACTGTTATACTCCTACTCATGATTTTTTTTTTTAATATACTCAAAGTGTTCATTTACTCAAGTGTGTAATCCTTATGAATGATGAATTCTATGTAATCATTATATTCCCTATATTCTATGGTATCATTGTATACTGCAGACAGTATCAAGTGTGATCCTGTGTAATCCTGTGCCATTATATTCACATAGTGTGTGTAACTCATATCTAGATCATGCTTTGTACCTATTCATGCAACTGTGCAGATCATGTTTAGTCTTAAGGCTCTTTCTTTATTAAACAGAGATCATAAAGTTGCATTAGGGGAGAGGCCCTCGTCTAGGTCATAGTGAAGGCAAAGGATTCATACTCTTGACCGGATCATGAACTGTCTTCTTAAGGGTTTTAAAACCTGCTCCTAAATGATAACAATTGTTGGTGAAAACTATTATAGTCTCGCCATAGCTATGTGCTTAACATGAAAACATGTTCTCTGCTTAAACTGTGAAAGATGTCCTTGTAAGTGGCATAAGTGGTTTCAAGATTAATGGTGACAGCCAAAACACAGCAAGCTTGGAGCCTCTCTGACGTTATGTATTCAAGACACTGTCAGCCACTAGTATAGTAGTAGGAGTTGAAGCTCTCAGAGTTTGAAGTCGTGTGGACTCGGCCATGTCTGTACTTCCTGTGTGCAAGAAATAATAAAATGTGAGATCTGCAATTCGAAGAAGTTGTGGGGTCCTTTAATTTTTTCCACTACAACATTTAGTTTATCATTGTTTAGTCATTGTCTCATTAATTAATTATTTTGTCTTTTGAGCTACCTGGGTGAACAAAAGAGGAGCACATGGGACTGGAAGGATAAAATGCAGGAAGCTGAGGAGGAGCAGGAAGTGGAGCAGCTCATTCCAACATGTTGTGGGAGGATTGTTTTAGAAATAGTTTCGGCAGAGTAACTTCTGTTTAGTTCTTTCTTCTGTTTTATTTATTAATTAAAGATTATTGGTAACTGGAATGTTGTATTTTGTAATCATGTTAATTGTGTTTGTAGTCAGGTTTAAGGTTTAGTCTTCACCGTGTGTCTTTTAGTTTAGCCGGCCCCTATAAATGTTCCTCTGTGTGTCATTATGTCAGGTCTTTGTTCAGTTCAGTCGCTGATGCTCTGCTGTTTGATTACTTATGTTTATTTGATCTCATTTTTGGCTATGGCCCAAGTTTGTAATTTCTTTATTTTGAGCACTACTTGATTTT
>VXCM01002027.1:43908-59157 GCA_014773175.1 Lucifuga dentata
AAAAAAAAAAAAAAAAAAAAAAAAAAAAAAAAAAAAAAAAAAAAAAAAAAAAAGGATTCTTAGCAACCAGGCATGTCATTAATTTGACTTTTGATTATGAATGACATTTTGTTCTGTTTTGAAACTTGCGGTTGTGTAAAGTGATTGTGTGTATTACTGATGTTTGATGTTATGTGTCTGTGTATTTTGGTAGTTTGTTTTATATTTACCTGGCCAGGTACTGCAGATGGAAATTAGCTAAATCTGGTACAAAGCATCTCCTCTCAATTTGAGGTTAATGTTTTTTGTGCATGGTCCCTGTTTAAATAAACTAAACAAAATAAATAAATCCAATCATTTAAATGGATTTCTGAGGAGATGAGAAGCAAGGAAGATGAGGTTCAGATGAGTTCAAAACCAGGAAGCACTGGCATGACGTCCTCCACTGGAGATTTCCTTATTGATTGGTCACTGCTGATGAGTCTGTACAAGGCAGAAACACCTTACCTGGGATATATGATATTGTTATCTCATCTTACTGTGATCAATAAATAAAATATTTAGAAACGAAAACATAAATGTAGAGGCATAACAACAACAACAACAATAAAAATTTGTATTTTTATTTCAAATTCTCATAGGTGTCTATCTATGTTTGTCATAAGAAATGAATATATAAGCTTCAGTTTTAAGATGCATTTTGTGGGAATAATTTGTCTTTTCATATAAGCTCTACAACATCATGTGCTTTATTCAAAAGTTTTATAGTAAAGTTTTATGTTCTTGTTAGTATTGTTATTTATATTTCACTGTATTTCATTGTATTTTTCCTCTGCATTTCTTCTTCAGCCAAATTTTGGATTTCCTGAAAACAATAAATGCAGCATGCAGCAGGACATTCTTTCAGCTTTAATAATGAGTTGGTCAAGAAACATAATTTTGCAGGTTTATTAAACCAACATGGATCAATAAGGCTTTATTTTATTTCAGCATGTAAGCTTTGCTTCACTTGTTTAAATGATCATCATGCTGAGGCTTTAGATAATACAGTTTTTTTCTTTTGGGTGTTTTGAAGCAGGCTAAAATTAGCAGCTGTTGTGATTCTGTGTAATTTACTGTTTGGCTATCAGCTATTTTCCGCAGGAAAAGTCGTAACGACTATTTAATGACATTGATTCATTGGTAGAGGAAAATCTGCTTCATGGATCAGACACCCAGATCAAACACAGCGATCTCTCTCTGTCTGAGTCTCTCACTCTGATTATGTTTCACATCTGTTCTCCATCTTGTCTAACTGATTTCTGTTTGTTCTGAAACTTGGCTTTCAAAATCAAAATATGTTCAGTGTTGCTTGGCTTAATTAGAGATCACAATACAAACAAATATTGCTTATTTAGCATTTTGTATCTTTTCTCAGACTGACAAAACACCAGAATATGTAATCAGGGTGTGTATTTGGTGAGGGAAACAAGCCAATGTCTCAGGCCATTATTAGTGTGTAGGTAATGCTGCTTTTCATAATCTTCCCTTTAGCTTCGGTGTCTAAAGATGGAGAATGTGCAGATGTGCATCCGATGACTCCCTCTCCTGTCATTATTACGCACTATCTGTTCTCAGTTAATCTGATTTCTGTGTGATTTGATTCAGTATGATTTGTTTGGAGTTGAGTCAGCTGAGTTAAGTCGAGTTGAGTCATTTTATTCTTCTAGTAAAATGTAAAAATTACGGGAATTAAGCTACCACCACTATCCGTCTGAGTTAATTACAACACAAAGTACTCATCTGTTTAAGTTCTCTCGGTTTCATACAAGTCTCTTCTTCAGTAAGACGTCCAAAGTTTTAAACAGTAGGTTAATCTACAGCACCTGCAGTAGATGGAATGAATATATCTGTGACCCGAGAATGGTGATGGATGACAAAGAAATGCTGGATAAAGTAAGATAACAAACCAGTGGGTATCAACATTCCAGCTTCCGGAAGCTGCCTCTAAAGCTGAAACTGGGCTGCTAGGTGGAAATAAACCAGACGTCATTGAGTGGCAACTCTCTTTAAACTTGTGTGAAGAATATATAAATTATGTCACTTCTGAATTCATTTTGGACATAGACAAGTATCTCCAGGAGATCCAGCAGAATTAGAAGAAGAAGAATTGGTTAAAACCAGAGGTGGGTAAAGTAGCCAGAAACTGTACTCAAGTAAAAATATTGTTACTTTATGATAATAGTGACTCGAGTACAAGTAAGAGTAGTCACCAAAATAATCACTTGAGAGAGAGTAATAAAGTACTGACCAAGCTTATTCTTTAGAATAAGCAACAAGCTATAAAGTTCTCGTCTGAGGTAAATAAATAAATAAATAATTAAATAAATGCAAAGAAGCCATATGTAGCTTTTAATACAATCCACATCATATCATATAAAGAAACAGACAGTAATAAATCAAATATTTACATAACAAATCATGACAATTCTGGCCTGGCCCCAAGACAGTTAGCCAGGTTAGCTTCATGAATTTACTCAGAGTAGAACAGGAAAACTTGAGTTAGCATTAGCAACAGCAGCTAGTTAAGACAGTTAGCCAGGTTAGCTTCATGAATTTACTCAGAGTAGGACAGGAAAACTTGAGTTAGCATTAGCAACAGCAGCTAATTAAGACAGTTATCTAGGTTAGCTTCATGAATTTACTCAGAGTAGAACAGGAAAACTTGAGTTAGCATTAGCAACAGCAGCTAGTTAAGACAGTTATCTAGGTTAGTTTCATGAATTTACTCAGAATAGAATAGGAAAACTTGAGTTAGCATTAGCAACAGCAGCTAGTTAAGACAGTTAGCCAGGTTAGCTTCATGAATTTACTCAGAGTAGAACAGGAAAACTTGAGTTAGCATTAGCAGCAGCAGCTAGTTAGGTAGCTAACATTGCAGCTTACCGCCACATTTCCTCAAGTTCCATGTTGATTCTTAGAAACTGAAATGTCACATTTTTAGCAGACAAAGACGCAACACATTATGTAGCTGAAAAGAAAACAGTGTTTGAAGGTGTGGCCAGCGATGTGCCTCTTCTAAACCTCCCGCTGTTGATTCTGCCATGACTGTTCTGCTCCAGGTGAAACCGTGGAAACAGAGGGTGGGGGTGTGGCTACTTCAGAGCTGAAGCAGACAGTGTAGTGTCTGACAACGAGAGAAAAACTGAACTTGACTGAATTCAAACGGTGAAATCAAAGTAACGCAAAGAGTGCGACCCAATGTAACGGAGTAAAAGTATATTTTTTTCTTCATAAATGTACTCAAGTATGAGTTAAAAGCATCCTGTAATAAAACTACTCAGTAAAGTACAATTTTGTGAAAAAAGTTACTTAAAATGTGTGTAGCGGAGTAAATGGAAGGCATCTACTTTAAACAACAAGTTTAATGGAGATCTGTCATAAAAAACACTCTGACCATCCTTAACTGTAATGCTGACAAGGAGACAGTCAAAATAATTCACAGACTGCACTGCACACCATTACTGAGGAGTAGACTGGACACACACCACCACTCTGTAGGAAATGTAACACAGAGTCTGGCACCTACATGCAAATGTGTTGAAATTGTTTAAAGATTCAGAGCTTCTGGAAAGAAGTGAAAAATAAGATAATTAACCTGATTGGGTATAANATTGTTTAAAGATTCAGAGCTTCTGGAAAGAAGTGAAAAATAAGATAATTAACCTGATTGGGTATAACTTGGCGATGTCTCCCATCCATTGTATATTAGCAGCTGATGTGGCTAATGCTAAAAATAGACATAATGCTAAATTGATTGGAATATTGTTGTATATAGCAAGAAAAGTGATTCTGAAACACTGGATCTATAAGAATGTTCCCACAATGGAGGACTGGTGGGGAAATATTAAAAATTCTCCCACTGGAAAAACTAAAATTCATCTTACATGACAATTTTGAGAGATTTATTAAAATTTGGTGGCTGGTGGTGGACTCATGCTCTGAACTGGAATTTTTGTGCACTGTTTGACGTGACTGAGACTGGCCATGGAAAGTTACAATATCATGTCTTTTAGAAGTTAAAGTGCCCTGTTATTCTGTGTTTATCTAGAGTCTGTGTAACAAGGTGAATATGCTTCCTGCTGTTTTTTGTTTTTATTGTTTGATTTTGCCTTTTTTTTCTTCTTTCTTTTTAAGTTCTCAGGAAAAAAAAAGGGGAGGGGGCACTTCGGTTTCAAAAATTATTGCATTATAGTATAGTATGGTACAAATAAAGAGAGTTAAAAAAACAACAAGTTATATACATTTTTCAATCAGTAGCTTGGTTTTAATAGACGCTATGCTTTCACCAGTCAGCATGTCTTTGCAGCCATATAAGAACCTTTATGCTGACTGAAGCTAAATGAAGCTATTACTCTACACAGGACCAGACTGTATTCAAGAGCAGCCATGAAAAGCTTTCCTAACACAAAACTGTTTGAAACCTGTTACATTTTCAGCTATTTCAGTATGTCTGAAGTTTTCCTGAACGTTTCTGAAAATGTTTTGGGGCGTACCACTGTGACATGCTGTGTGAATACCACTAACGTGACCATTAGTGGACACTGAACCTGTAGCATTTCGATTATGGGACAGTGTCTCCGATTGCTTAATGAAGCTGCTGTCTCCATCAGTCCTGGCTGTGTCTGTTGTCTGATGACTATCTACTAATGAACCAGTAGCTAGAAGACACAAACACAGTAATGGCTTATTGACCTCCAGAGGCCTGTCTTTACTGCTGCCATGACGGTTGTCTCAACAACGGCGTGCTGGTTTGAATGCACTAAGGTTTTAGACTGATTACTCTTAATAAGAAGAGTGTGTGTGTGTGTGTGTGTGTGTGTGTGTGTGTGTGTATGTGTGTGTGTGAGAATATAAACAGTCTTGAAGCTGGATGTTGTCTTACTTAGGAATGGGTTTATATAGAAAAAGGGGAAAGGAGAATAATACATGACTTTGCATGTAATATGCAAACGAGAGACAGTCAGGAAGATAAACTTAGTCACAGGATGTATACCTGTTTATTTGAATTGCAGAAATGGAGTCTACAATATATATCACCATGGATGACTTATGTTAAGCAAATTCTAGATGAATGTGGATTTTCTTATCTCTGGTTTTCACAGAAGTGTGACAAAATTAACTGGCTTAAAAAAACAACAACTATTGAACAGAGACTAGAAGATGAGATTCTACAGAAGTTACAGCAGATGCCATCTTGTGACTTTTATGTTGAATTTAAGAAGGAGTTTAAGTTTGAAAAGTATTTACTGTAACAAATTAGGAGGCAGAGATGAGCAATTTGTGACTTTAGATTTGTCAATTCTAGAATTCCAAAGGTTACAGGAAGATATATAGGGTTATAAAGGAAAAACAGAATGTGTAAATTATGCAACGACAACTGTGTTGGGGATGAATATCATGTTCTGTTCAAATGCACAAATATGGAAATAATGCAATCCAGAGAAAATTACAAGCTGAAGTATTATGTTAATATGTTTAAGTTGTTTTTTAAGTTTTTTTTTTTTTTTTGNTTTTTTTTTTTTTTTTGTTTTAAGTTGGTTTTGTTATTGCAGTCAGAGAATCCAAAAATAATCTGTAACTTGGTGCCTTTTTGAAAAATGTGTTAATTTTGTTTAAGTGATTTTGGTTATTTTTCTTTTTTCACCCGTACTGCCTGCCTTCATATGTATTGTTATATGTATTTTTTGTACTCCATAATGTTTATATGGCCAAGAAGAGTCTAATAAAATGAAATGAAATGAAAAAGCATATATTTATGACAGGGCCTGGTGGTGCTCTTTTCCAAGTTGCAATAACACACTCAAAAACTCACCATAAGGCACCAGATTACATCATTTGATAATTTGTACATTGTGTATGGTAAAGATCTGTTTCATTATGAATTATGGTGACATAACATTAAAACCATGATGGGGTGCAATTAGTTAATTATCTTATAGCCACATATGTACAGTATACAATATGCTCTGGATTGCTTATTTTGAGGCTTTTCTTTATCGCTGCAGTGAGCTTGGCGAGTTTTTCGGTAGCCGTACACATGGCTAAAAGCAACGCACCCGGATCAGAGCGATAGAAGCGGCATCCTGTTGATAATGAACATAATAAGAAGGACTGCAGGCTCATTTTGTTTTCTTTGTTTCCAGCGCTGATTTGCATTTTCCTGGCTGAGTGATCGTAACAGTTCAGCCTGAGGAAAGCTGGAGGACATCTGGCTGTCACTCCTCCACCATGTTGGGGGAGTGACAGGAAATAAAAGACTGAAATGTTTCTGCCTTCCTCTCCACTGGCCTTGTTATCCTTGACTTTTCTTGTTTTCTCATTTTAATGTAGCAGTCTGGATTCTCAAGCTGTTTTCTTTGTTTGTACAGGATGGTAAGAGCATATTATATTTTAATAATATTTGGAGGATAATTAATTGGAAATAATCAGCTCAAAGTCACGATTAAACAAAAAATATGAGTTGTTTGTCAGTTTATAATGTTATAGGCCCATTCATAGATTTTAGTAAACAACAGGTTCAGACTCTTCATATATATTAATGATAGAAACAAACAGAATTATCCTTTAATAGTACAGAGAACAGTAGTACATACAGCACTATACTTTTAAGGTTAGTACACATGATTAAACTTTACAATAAGGTTACACTAAAGTATTTTTATCATGGTACTACACTTGACTGATAAGTCTTGAGCCCAGCAGATAAAGAAGTAAGTAGGGCCTTTTTTGTGGAACTGGAATATAATTTAAAAATCAATTATCTGCATTCACTTGAATGCAGATAATTCATTCATTGAATTTTCATTTTCATGGACTTTACTACAATTCCTCATCATGTTACAATGAGAAACATTTATTTTAACCAGATAATTTGTATCTCCTTAAAATGAGATAACTTCATATCTCGTTATAACAGAAATGTTTCTTGTTATAATGAGATACCTTCACGTTAAAAAGGAGAAACGATCTTATAACGAGATGATTTTCTCTTTGTAACAAGAAAGTGGGCATTTTTTTGTTGTCAGGTGGGAGCTCTGCACTTCTGTAACTACTAGCAGGTCTGAGCTTCTGCTCACATTTTGTGACCTAATATGCATAATCTACCTTGTTTAATGATAATGATGTCCTAATTTAAATGTGGATGCAAGTATTCAAAATATAGCATTCAACAAGAAGTGAGAGAGAGAGAGAGAGAGAGAGAGAGAGAGAGAGAGAGAGAGAGACTCTGTTTTTGCATAATAAAGTAACAAAGTCCCAGGGTCTTGTGGCCATAGTCAGTGGATCATTTTGGTTTGAGTTGGAAGCCCCAGTGTAAGTTATTGCAGAGGGCCCAAGCTGTTCAGAAACAGGCCTGCATAACTGACAATCATTTCCCAAAGCATACTACTGGAATGGTGAATTAAAAATGTTTTTCCTACCTTCCAGACCTCCATTGGTTTCAGTTCATTCTGCTATTAAAATCAACTTGTTGATACTTGAAACGTTCTTAGGATAGGTAATTCATCATCACCAACAAGATGTGTATTCAGGGTTTTTTAGAAGTTATGTAATTTTAGCGTTTAAGCGCAATATATAGCATGGAGAGAATGTATGTCTTCACCAGGGAATAAGAAAGAAGACCTGTGTTTATGGAAAAATTTAAAGGACTTCATAAGGCTGTGTAACTATTAGCAGGAGAAACATNAATATCAGGAAAGCTGAAATACGATTTTATCCTTTGGGAAATGATTGTTAGTAATGTAACATGTATGAAAATTGAATGTATTAGGCTCAAACATGCAAAATGGGTGGTATGGTCCTTTAATGATCTCTGCAAGGCATCTGACAAAATGCATCAGTAGAATTTACTGAATTGATGATGAATGCAAAATACTGAATGTCCATAAACTTAGAAATATACCAAAAATATATCATATGCAACTACAAATATCAGTGTTTTTCTTGTTTATTTAGAGCTTTAAAGTCCATGATTATAGGAGTCAGGAAATAAAGTTTTTTTTTTAACAAATGGATGGATTTTGATGAAAATGTTAAAAAAAAAAACAACAACATAAAAAACCAAAAAGAAAGTAACAAAGGATGGAAAGTCAGAGACACATCTTCCCTCACATTATCTCCGTTTCCCTTCCTCCCCTCCTCTGTCTGTCTCTCCTTCTTCCACTGTCACGGATCACTCCTCTCTATTTTCCTCCCACTCTGTCTCTCTTTTTGTCATCCTTTCCCACTCTCTCCCTCTTGCCTCCTCTCTTTTCTCCGTACCACTTCTCCTTGACTCTGCTCCTTCTTTTTCATCCCTTTGGTTTTCCTCTTTCTTCCTCCATGTCACTCTTCCTTCTAAGCTGTCTTTCCATTCTCCTCCTTTTCCTTTCCCATTTTCATCCCTCTTTTTTCTCAACCATTCCTTCTTTCCTATTTTCTAACCCTCTCCCTCTCACACTTTGCCTACCCATTTTTTTTCTTTATTCTCTTTTTTCTCACTTTTCTCCCCATTCAGCTCCTCTCTATTTCTGTATCTCCCTTCTTCTTTGCCTCCTTGCTCTCTCTCCTTCCATCCTCCCTCACAACCTGTCTCTTCCTCCTCTCTCCTTTCCATCCTTCTCCCTGATGCATCCCTCCTCTCTCCCTCCCATTCTGTCTGTGAGGAGGAAGGAGTTAGAAAAGGGAGAGACTGAGGAGGAGGTGAAGGGAGGGGTGGGTTCCTATAAGAGCAGCTGCCTTCCTCCTCGTAGCCAGAAAAGCACACTGAGACTGGGGGAAGGCAACGTATGCTGACAACTTGAACCTGCACCCGAGGGACCCAGGCACCCATAACCTCACCTCTACACAGGTAAGACCACAAGGAGGAACTGCCTGACCTCTGACCTCAGCTACAGAGTCTTTTCAATTTTTGTTCCATAGATTATACCCAAATCAATTGATTTACATTAAAAAATAACTATATTTTACAAATATATTTTGACTGGAGTCACATTTTCCATAAAGCAAATTACAAATAACATGAGCTCATTATTATTATTATTATTATTAAATGCTTCTTTTGTGGGTGATTTAGCAATTTAAACTCCATTGTAAGTGAGGATTAGAGATTCTAACAGTTCAAAATGTACTTTTAATTTAATATAAATGTGGCAGAAACAAAAGTGCCTTTAATATTGCTGAATATAATTCTTAGCTTCATTTATGTATGGAGGTGAAAAGGAAAATTACAAACACGTTGGCAAACTTTCCTCCGCCAATTTCCAGTCCTACAAAGTGATTTAGGAGTAGGAACGACATTGTTTTATTATTTTGTGTCTTTCTACATCATTTCTCCATCAACAGGATATTATTTTCCATCTGGATGCTGTGACCTTTTGACCCCTGATCTCCTTGCTGCTGAGTGCTTGTGATGATCAAAGTATTACTGACTTTACTAGAAGTCTATATGAATCATACAAATGTATAAACGACACTAGCAGCAGGTCAGTCTAGTTATCAGACCATTGATTTTTTGTTTGATGGAATCAATACGTCACTTCTAAAGGTGCAACACCAAGCTGTTATTTCCTCTAACTACTTAGCCGAGGTTAAATCTGTGTGTCTAAGCTGTTAGGCATCGAGGATGTGCACTCTGGGGAGAAGGTTGCGTTTAAGGACGGCACAGGAAGTTTGTTTTGTCATATCGTTGATGTTCGGTAGAAAGAAAGCGGTCATGAATCTTCCTTGTTTACCGTGAAGTCCTGATTTCCTGCTGAGTCCTGAATGAGGAACCTTCACTCAAAAAGCTGTGTGTTTGTGTGTGTGGTGTCGCTGAAAACATAACATAGTGAAAGGTCATTTCAGTGAGTGCACGTTGGTTAGTTATGGTCAGATTTGATAATATGCATATTTTTACTGAGTCAGTTGATGTTGTTTTTAAAGGGAGTGCCTTGCTGAATTATGCATATGAGAAAGTATTAATTTATAACTCGGAATATGAAATACTATGTGATGGTTTTATTTCTATTTCAATCTAAACTTATATAACATCAATGATAATACTAAAAAATATAGTTAGATGGTACAAGCACCAATAAACTGTTTTTCTTATGAACTGATGCAGTCTGACTTTACAGTTTTTATGTTCTGATGTGAAATTAAACTGTTTTCAAAGGCAGCGGAGCCAAAATCTACTGTTAATGAATTGGAATAAACCTGGAGTTGGTTTTATTGTTGCCACTTAAACTAAAAAGCATTTAAATTTTATTTGCATATATGAAAGAAAACATGTAGAAATACATCTGATGCGCAGTTAGATTGCCGAGCCCTTTTCTCCCAAAATAAACTACATATTCCTGCTGAATGTGCCAAATCTAAACTCAGAGACTGAAGAATATACTAAAGGTGATTCAAGTCAAGTTTATTTGTTTAGTCTAATAATCACATACGATGTCTCCAAGCGCTTTACAGGCACACATCAACGGTTCCCCCAAGCTATCTAAGAAGACAAGGAAAAGGTCACTTAAAAACCTTATTATGTAAGGGGAAAAAATGTAAAAACCCTCAGGAGAGGCAATTCAACGTTAGATTCCCTCTCCTAAATCAGCTAAGTGTGCAATAAGAAGCATAGGTGATGCAGCAGACAAATTACAGAGAAAACAATAACAATGAAACATTACATGAAGGTACTGGGCTGTATGCCAGTTCATTTGTTTCTTTTTATTCTTAAATCACAATTTAAGCTATTATATAATATCCATTATATTAAAAGGAATAGCTGCTGTTATGCAATTTTTTTAAATTTCAAATTTGATGTAATAGTGTAATAGCCTACATTTCAGTTTATTATTATTATTATTATTATTATTATTATTATTATTATTATTGTTATTATTATTATTATTATTATTTTATTTTTTATTTTTTTTAACATAGATATAATAGCCTAGTGCAATTTTATCCATGTCTTCAGACACCAATGTGGAGCCATCATATTACTATTAAATTCATGATTTCATGAGCCTGTTATCAAGTTTCTTAATGTATTATCAAACTTTCAGATTAGTTCTCATCTGATTTTTTAATGAATCATTCACGGAGTATTTTATTTAGCTCGAGGCTCTTTTCATTTCACCTTGAAAGCAACTCCAGAAAGTCCCTGATCAAAATGGATTAAAGTGACTCTTGTAAAATTGCTGAGATAAGTGTCCATGTAAATGGTTTAGTAAATGAGCAGAAAAATTGTTGTATCTGCTGCTGTAGATCTGCAGACGGTGCTCAGACCAGCTGAGCACCGTCTGACTTACTTTAAAACAAGTTAATGCTTGTTAAGTGAAGCTGCTTTCTCAAACTTCATGGCAAATTTTCATGTTCCCACTGGCAGCGTTAGATTAGGATTTACTGGGAATCAGCATTTGATTTACTCTCTTTTGTGCTCATTAGCATCAGCTGTATGATAGCAGAGAAACGAGAGATGAACCTTCAGGCTGTACTAAAGGAAGGTGAACCTGATTCCATGAAGTACCCTAAATTGAATGAACATACTTTGATGGAGAAAATTTCAAAGGTTGAGTAATATTACATAAATAATACATTTGTAGAAATCTGAAAAGTGATATTTCAACAAATATAAAGATCTGATTTTAATAAATGTGATGAATAAGATATAGAGATGAAAGAGAAATTAAACTTTATGCCAACCAACCTGAAACAGTTTAACGCTGAAAAATAACTATTGGTGATTAATGTTGCACTCCTGTGTGTGTTGTTGTTTGCTGGGGTATTTCATTATTTTAAATTTTTAGCAGAAAATGTTTTAACATATTAACACATTAACATTTTGGTCCATAAGTCCATAAAAATCATTGCAAAAGGTTGTCTTTCTAAAGCAGACAGAGGAGAGAAGACCTCAGTACATAATTCATGTTGTATTTGGATAGGTGGTGCAGTGGTTAGCGCTGTTGCCTCACAGCAAGAAGGTCCTGGGTTCAATTCCCAGCCGGGGCAGGGCCTTTCTGTGTGGAGTTTGCATGTTCTCCTCGTGTCCGAGTGGGTTCCCTCCGGGTGCTCTGGCTTCCTCCCACCTCCAAAGACATGCATGTCAGGTGAACTGGGAACTCTAAATTGACCGTAGGTGTGAATGTGTTTGTCTCTGTGTCAGCCTGGTGATCTATCCAGGGTGTATCCCGCCTCTCACCCTATGACCACTGGGTTAGGCTCCAGCCCCCCGTGACCCTCAACAGGACAAACGGGTTTAGAAAATGGATGGATGGATGGATCNTAGGCTCCAGCCCCCCGTGACCCTCAACAGGACAAACGGGTTTAGAAAATGGATGGATGGATGGATCATTTTGTCCACTTACACATGAAAGCATCAGCTGCAGGCACGAGACAGAGTCTAAACAGCCAACATTAACCCTCAATGTAAAATTTAAAAAAATACAAAATGTGAAAAAAACATGAAGAACACGTCTCACTCAAAGGCTGGATGGAGGGAAAAAGCAGGGAGGTTAAAGAGTGTCTGAGAACAGGTTACACAGCTGGGCTGCTTCGGTGGACAGACTGCTCTATGTAATAAGAGAGGAGTTAATCCAGACATGCAATGTTCCAAACCCAGCAGGGGCTCTGCTGCTCTTTTGTGCTCAGGGGATTTCAGAGATCTTCTTTATGTCTCCTTGCTGCCCTTCATGTCCTCTTTTTCCTGTTTCCACAACAACAGAAATCCAGGAGATCTGACTCTTAGGGGACGCAAGTGGATAGCTTGAGGAAGGAAATATTTTACATATACGTTCTGGACTTAGACTTTTGATTTCTGCTTTTGATTACATGATTATTCTGCAGTGGCAGGCCGTGCATTTTACACCTAGGCCTTCAATGCGATTCTCCTGCAATTAAACCACCTTCTAATAAGCTCACCATGACACTAGGGCTATATGCTGCTGTTATTCAACATAACCAGCCCATATTCACAGTGACAGTAACCTTTATCGAGCGGAATAAAGCTATGACAGTTACAACACACTAACTGCAGAGACATGAATAGGATGTAGCATTATTACGCATTATGACAGGATGCTGCATCACATATAAACATGGCATAGCCTAAATCAGTGTCATTACCAAAGAAACAAGAACAAACTCACAACAACCATCACATTTACTCATACGACCAGCAAGTAAGCAAAAATGCTGTAAAACACAAATAACACAATCAGATTCAACAGGCTTCTCCACAGATTCCAGCCACATAAAAATCCACCAGACTTACCAGAGCTGCTCATCATCTGAAGACAAAGTCCATCCTCCTTTCTGTCTTTAGAAACAGTTTAACAACACAGTTATACAGTATTTCCACATTTTTCTTGAAAGGTCCTTCTGGGAAAAGGCTTTGCCAGTAAATCCATTTCTTCTCCTCCTTCAGCCATTGTGCGTTAAAAAACAACAGGACTAAGTAAAACTCTAAACAAAATATCTAAAGCACTACATCTAAAAATCTAAACGTCAAGAAAGAAACTTTAAATAAACATTAATGCTCCGTTACGTACTAGCTAGGTTTACTTGAGTTAGCTAAGCTAACCGGCTCTCTTCTTCTTCTGATGAATTTCTGGCAGGCTGTTTAGCTATTAGCATAATGCTGTACTCTGATGACGTAGGCCAAGGCCAGCTAGAAGGCTCTGATATGTAAAAGAATACGTCCAAAATGGCAAACTCAAAATCTGATTGGTTAAAGAATATGACAATCAACAACGTCATCCAATTTGCTTGAATAGCAGAGGAGATTCACTAGAGATTCTGAAGGCCTCAGGCTAGATTTTTTTACCCGGAGACAGCACAGGGGGGAAATCTGATTGGATAAAAGCTCTAATTTATATGAGCTGCACTGGAAGCAGCAAAACTGAGGGAGAGAGTAGCGATGAAATGAAATGACGTTAATAACAAAACTGATGGGAACGAACTTTGTAAAATACATATAGCATTAATTAAAATATACAGTATATTAAATTATAAAAACATAATTTGATAATTCTGACAATCTCTAGGTCAGCAGAGAAGGCTTTGCTGGTCCTGACTGCACACCACTGTTATTCTATAATCACAAAAATAATATCAGAGCTGGCACACCCTGATCTTTCATCACACTCTTTGACCTGGTTGCTTATAATGTTGATTATCCAGGATATAAAGCATATTTGCATATTGGACAATATTTTGGATGGTCATCACATAAACTCATTGTCCATACTGAGCATGCCTGTGTTATATATTACTGTTTTAAAGTCATTTGAAGTTCTCACTGCTGTAACGTAGGATTCATTAATCTGTAGGAAAATTCAACACGTCTCTGCATATCATACATATCATGATGCAGATGTTACAATACAACATGTATCGTGATACTCTGCAATTCTGAATGCTGATAGAAATAATTTTGTTAAACATCTATTTTTATTATAAAGACAGACAACGATCATTTGATGCAGTATTTTGTCATATCATATGTGTCTGTAACTTCTTCCAGGATGTTAGCTGCTATTTGTCTGCTTTCAAAAGACAATGCAGACTAAAACTCAGAGTCTGATATGGAGGATAATCTTTACTGCCACCTACTGACATTATTACACATCATTAGTGAATGCTTTAAGTGCTTCCTAAAAACAAACTTGCTACTGTTTCGACATCAGTGATGATTTTGTCACAGTTTTTTTGAGCACAGTGCTTATGAATACTTCAGTCTCATTGTCTTGATAACAAATAAGATAATTGGCATTAAGCAAAGCCATATTCCCGATCAATCTTTCCATCCCTTAGATCAGCTGCTCTTAACCAGTGGTCCCACTAGTGGGCCTCAGAGCTCCACCTAGTGGGCCACCAAATGGTCTTGTGAAACAAGTTTTTAAAATGGTAATTACCTAAGGTTTTAGGGATTTTTGAGCATTTTTCTAGTTTTTGTTTTGATCTGTTTTACCATCTTAAATAAATGTTACTGTCCAAAACATTTAAATTCTTCCTGTGATCACAAACCTTTAAATTTGACATCAGGTAGAGATGAATGGATTTTACCATGTTAGCAGCTTACAATTACATGCAATAAACAATTTTGACTAGAAAATATGATGGAGATAATTCTACAACAGCAAAAGCATTGATGCATGTGGTAAAGAAATATGACTGAATATGAAATAGTTTGGATTCCCTGTGGCAGGAAGTGATGCTGAGCCAAAAGCACAATGTATGAATGTGGTGAAGTCCTGAAAAATTAATAAAATAAAT
>VXCM01002028.1:0-24558 GCA_014773175.1 Lucifuga dentata
CCTGAAGAATTAATAAAATAAATCAAAGCTTCAGACACTTATTAACAGCAAGGTATCTCACTGAGCAGAATATATATTTTGTTTATTGCAATTGACAATAGAAACACATGGTCTTATGTTTTACATTTATTTGGGAAGGTGGTCCTTGGAAATTTTGTGATAATCTCACGTTGGCCTTGAGTTACAAAACATTAAGAATCCCTTATCTATGTCACTTCACACTCTTTGTGTTTTGTCCACACACAGCGTAATATCTCCACATTCATATCAGCCAGCACAGAGCTAAAACATGGAGATCATTCCTGACAAAACAGCAGACAGAAGATTTACACATCACACACTTCCTTGTTCCTGTTTCCTCTGCACACAGAGACAGCGTGTGTGCTTTGACTCCTTTGACCTTTACACTGACCCTCAAAGCGTGTTCGCGTGAGAAGGGCCGCTCCAAGTCAAACTGAGTGTGTGAGTGGTCGTCCAACCCTGCAGTCAGACTCGTGACAAAAACAAATTGCAGGCTTGTTAGTGAGTTTTAATCCAGAGCACAGCACAGCAAAATGAAACAGCAGTGCAGACACGTGCATCATTTAAATGCTATTTTAAGGTAAGTATATATTACACAGTGCATTAGAGGCTGAACAGTAATGTGCTGCAACTGCAAATATGTTGTGTGATAACTGAAGTGTAGTCTGCATGACTCACTCCAACTGATATTTACTAATTCAGTGTGCCAAAGAACAGATTAATGCATCTGACTGATAGGCCAAGTCAGTGTAAATGTGTGTTACTTTAAAATGTATTTATTCTTTTGTTCATAAATTTCTCAAACTTCTAGTCTTAACAATATTAGCATGCAGATTTCTAAAACATAAATCAATCTAAGACATTAAATTCTCTCTCTCTTTCTTCTCCTTTACCCTCTACATATAACAGTGCACCTTTTTCTACAGGCCATTTGCTTGTCTGTCTGTCTCTCTTTAGCGGCACAGCAGGCAGTGTGTATTTGTGAAAGCAGGGGGTTGTAAGTGTGTGAGTGTGTGTTAGTGTCTGTATGGGCACACATGGACGAGGGGGTGGTATCGACCATGTCATCCATCAACGGGGCAAGGTTCCCCTCCTACCTCAGAAATCTGAAGTAACTGCTTCCGTTGCGCACACGGGCACACACACACACACACAGACACACACACACACACACACACACACACACACACACAGAACTGATGCCGGTGGATTTTTGGCAGGAGGTCTCGGTGGCACCGGGCAGAGCTTTCTCTCCCCTCCATCTCTGTGGTGTTTTATAGTCACTTACCCTAGGGGTGTTAAACGCATTTCCGTTCCCTGTGTTGCTGTGACCCCCCTCTTCAACTTCCCTCTGTGCTAACCCTGACAGGAAGGAGGTGCCAGGAGGCTTTGAATGTGACAGCACAGGTAAATCTGTGTCCTGCTGTCAGAGCTTCTATTGAAGGCTGCCTCAGCACTAGAATACTAAACTAATTACTGCTTTTACTTTTAATGGATTCTGATCCCAATTCAGGTCGATTTATCAGCAGGTTTTAACCTCAGCAGTGGTCGCTACTGGTCCAGATCTGTTCACTAGAGTCACTGAACTGGCAATAACCTTCAGCCATGTCTCCCACAAGGTATCAGACAACTAGAATTATTCAAACACATTCCAATAAATCTACATGGAGACGTAAATGATTTGGCCTGATTGTTGCACTGACAGGATGGTAGGAAATCAGTTAAACCGTCGATTGAGGACTTGTGTAGCTAGAAAGATAAATTTTAATCATGATTCGGCAAATCAGTGCAGAGATAGAAGTGCTAGACCTTTTATTTTTTAACCCCACAAAATATCCCAATATCCACATGATGAGAATGTTGATCCATTTTTATATTAAGAGAGAGGCATGGCCAAAAAGTATGACAGTGACATACACTACAGGCCAGAAGTTTGGAGCCACCCCTAGATTTTTGAAACAATCATCAATATACAGTTTGTTTTACAATTTCTTGCACAGGAAATGACATAAATATATAAAATAAATTAATTAGTTTTCAAGAAGAATTAGTCGACAGTAGCACATTATGTAGCCACTATGGCTACAGAAATGATTAGTAATGAAGGCATCAATCTGTATTGTGTTCCAACTCCCTGCTGATGTGTTTTAACATTCTGTTCCTATTGTCTGCCTTCTCCCATATCATTTAGGATTAACGTGCTAAACAGTCTGCTCGTGCTACATCTGGGGGTGGCCTAAAACTTCTGGCCTGTGGTGGAGCCAGGGCTTGAAGTTGGTTGGTAGTCACCGGTACGCAGTACTGGGACCTCTGGATTTTCATTTCAGAGCACCGGGACATTTTCACGATTACCGGAATCTCTTATAAATCTTCTGTACTCTACTGCAGAACAACGCAGAGAAAAATAATAGCAAAGGTTGCAGCCAGATGAATTAAATCGGGGAACTGTGTATTTATATACACCAGGGATGGGCAACTTTGATGAGGACAGGGGCCAATGAGATGTCATTCTCGTAGTCAAAGGGCCACACATTAAATAAAACAAAAATCACTGTGAAGTCAGCACCTGTACCTGTCAACATTAAGCTTTGAAAATAAAGGAGATTTTCAGACCCCTCCCCCCAGACAGCCAGTGGTGACCAGCACACGGATAAGGGGAGCACTGGCACCTTCTGTTTCTTTTTTTGTCCACTTCAAGCACTGAGTGTAGCTGTGTATACGGCAACGTCATGGATTGTCTTCCTTTGTCTTGAGATCTGGATCCATGATTTTGGGTGAAAAAAGGCAAAGCATCGTCTTTACACTGAATAATCCAGATTTACACCAGAATCACTTGATAACATTCTACATATGCTGTTACATTGCTCTTCAAGCTAGAATCAGGGTGTGAATATTCCTGCTGCTGTGGAAAAAATATTAAGCTTTGAGTTTCACAGTTCCTGGCTCACTGAATTGAGCCAATGAGAAAATTAAAGGATCATTTCATCCATTTTGCATGTTTGAGCCTAATATATATTCAATTTTCATACATGTTACATTACTGACAATCATTTCCCAAAGCATACTACTGGAACGGTGAATTAAAAATGTTTTTCCTACCTTCCAGACCTCCACTGGTTTCAGTTCATTCTGCTATTAAAATCAACTNTCCACCAGGGAATATAGTCCCAAAAGAAGACCTGTGTTTATGGAAAAATTTAAAGGACTGTGACTTTATAAAGCTGTGTTACTATTAGCAGGAGAAACGTGGATTTTTAAGGTGGGTGTATCACTTGAATATTTGATTTTGAAAGATTAAGAGATTTTGCAAAATATCAGGAAAGCTGAAAATATGGTTTTATCCTTTATGAAATGGTTGTGTATGAAAATTGAATATATTAGGCTCAAACATGCAAAATGGACGGTATGGTCCTTTATAAATCTTTATTGCCAGAAAATGTAGTTTTTGTAATTTAGGAATAATGTAAACTATCTGACAGGATGATATGAATTAGAGCAGTGGTGTTACCAGTCAGGATGTGAAAAAGACCAAACCTCCTGAAATGGTTTTACTGGGCACATGACTTATCTAATGCTCCTATTCTTAGAAGCTGAACACAAAGCAACCAGTAACTGGACCTGTCTGGCTCGTACAGATACACAAACATACACTGAAATACACACCTTGGTCACTTGTGTTTATGAGGCTCAGAGTACGGGGGGAGGGGGGGACTTCAGCATGTGAACGCATACCAAGGCTGACTAGCATTCATAAACCCTTCACTAAGAAAAGAGCAACTGGGGCCCCATAAGACGCAGAAATGTAGAGCAACATTTAACCCAGTCTTCATCAGTGATTGTTTCACCAAACACACTTTCTGTCCACAAGCCAAGATGCTTCCTGCTCCTTCTTGCCTTAAACGACTTTATCATAAAAAGACCTCCATCCAGCTTTTCCCTTCAGGAAATACAGCAGGTCAGATCATTAGTGGTGACTGGACACTGGCTTGTGGGCTCTGTGGGGTTAAATTGCATCTGGACTGCAGACCAAAAAGACTACGATTTGACAGCACTGAAAATCTGCTGTCGAGGTGGTTATGAGGGTTGACTGATAAGTTCTGAGCCTGAAGCCTAAGGAAGTGAGCATGGGCTGTAATATTTTTGTACCTCAACTGCAATTATTTATCCAAATGGCTGTAAGTTACAGGTTAGAGGATTTTTTTTAAAGGCCTTACATGTGGAATAAAATCCCTCCAGCATTGTTGGTAGAAGTGCTGGAAGGAGAGTTGAAAGGACATTAAAAAAAAATAAAAAAAAATGCAGCAATCCAGGTTAGATGCTGTTAGACTCTGTACAAACTCTTTTTTGAGTTACAGAATATCTCAAAAACTACTTATCAGGTTACCAAGAGAAATGGAACTGTTATCTGGACTGTAGTTGCAAAGTTGAAGATATTTAGCAACAGTTTCAAGAGGCTTTTTCAGTTCTCTTGGATTATGGGGAAAAATAACAGTAATTTAAACTTATAAGTCGATAATTTACACTATAATTGATCTCTGTATCAATCAGGAAATTGCATTCAATGTTGGGACTTGCATTTACATATTGCATGATAAAGCGTTATTTGGATTATGCCTGCATATTGATCAGATCTCAGTAGGCAGGTCACTATGCTATTAAAGCCTGTTTCCTCCTTGCTCCATGGACAAGCTTCATCCATTTTTTAAAAAGTAAATAACTTTTTTCAGTGGGCTGTTACTGTTCATTTACGGTGCAGGTAGCTGTTGATGGCAAGCCACAACTCCTGCTTCAAAATAACTATGAAGCAGGAGTTGTGGCTTGCCATCAACAGCTACCTACAAAATAACAACAACAGCGAGCACAGCATTGAAGACAAGGTTTCAACTTGAGGGTGGATTTTTATCTCATGAATGTATCCCAGATGTATACATTACATTTACCCTGATCAAATTTACACCTGAAAGCAACCTGGGATACCACGTGAGCAAATAATTACATGGCAGGACAGAAAAATGCAGGCCTTGAGGACTGGGCTGGAGAGTCATGATTTATATATTCTTCAAAATTCATGGTTGCTGTAGCTTCAAAATTAAATTTTTCTAAACATTTCCTATAATTAAAATACAAAATGTAGACAATTCTGCAGACTTTGCAGATGAATGTGCTCTCTGAAGGCCTTCTAATCTTGAAGTGCATTTAAAGGACCATACCATCCATTTTGCATGTTTGAGCCTAATATATTCAATTTTCATACATGTAACGTTACTGACAGTCATTTCCCAAAGCATACTACTGGAACGGTGAATTAAAAATGTTTTTCCTACCTTCCAGACCTCCATTGGTTTCAGTTCATTCTGCTATTAAAATCAACTTGTTGATACTTGAAATGTTCTTGGGATAGGTAATCCATCATCACCAACAAGACGTGTATTCGGGGTTTTTTGCGAAGTTTTGTAGTTTTAGCATTTAAGCGCAATAAAAAGCGTAGAGTGAATGTATGCCTCCACCGGGGAATATAGTCCCAAAAGAAGANAAAAAAAAAAAAAACCCTGAATATATGTCTTGTTAGCGAATATGGATTACCTATATATATATGGCTCAAATATACAAAATAGGTGGTATGGTCCTTTAAGTCATGCACAAGTACTATGGTGAGACACTATTGAGTTGCTTGAGCAAAACAAAAGAATGAATGAAAATGAAACTAGCAATTCATCCACCTCTCCAGGTAAAGGTTATAGGTGTGATGACAACAAATGCTAACCAGAATTTCAACTAGCAAATGGGATATCCCATCGTTGACGTGCAAGGTATCCTGCCCACTTCCTGTTTCCACGGCGCTCAGTGACAGAAGCATCACGGCAACTGCTTTGGAACAATGCACAATGGCGTTGACACACCCACTCATTAGAGGTGTCTACAAAGACTGGCACCATTATGTAGGCTGATGTTGATACTGACACACATACGCACGCACACACACCAGAGTCAAGGACACAGCATGCACATAGTGGGCCCCTGGTCTACCCAATCAGCAGCTGAACCATTCTGTGACCAAAAATAGTGGAAGTCCATTGGCGTGACACATGCATATGCACATGCTCTCACTCACAGATCCACATGCCTGTACTGCCTATTCCCCGTCCTGTTCTCCATCCGGTTCAGACAAGCACAAACTGGCTGGCAAAGGCACGAACAGGTCCACGCACGCTCTGATTCTGCCACCAGCTATTTAAATACACGCTGCCATTCACCAAACATCTGAAGACATCAGAGATCAGACTGCAGCTTTGAAATGGATTCATGTGGGATCATCAAATGGCAGTTAGCACTCTGTGAAGTATCACAGCATTATAACATCTAACAGCTATGATATGAAAATAGCTGGCTTCGGCGTGCAGAGGTTGTTTTACTTTAGCTTGTTAATGCCATTTCCTTACATGTCACTCAGCTTCTTCCCACTCATTCAGCACATGTCACCCACTCTGGTACTGGGAGATCAGAATTATTCTGCTCAATGGACATTTTCTAGATAATTTCTTATGCTTTTTCCTGGCTCTGCCTATAATCAAGTCTACTCTACTGGGCTACAGGAATATTTATTCAATCTAGTGACCTCTAACCTCACCACTGGTTCCATGTAATGTTACTGAACTAAGTTTGTTCCACTGTTTTCCTGTCTGGGAATCCTGTGAGGTAACACAGTGATGGTATTGTTAAACTGGCAAGTCAAAGAGAAGGAGGAGGCTAGCAATGAGCTATCAGAAATGTAAACTAGCCAGTTGTTCTACCGACTTGTACAGACATATTGCATCAAACTTAGGTTGAGCCCAACATCCTGATATACAACATTCCATCCATCAATCAGCTTTTTAATTGAGGAACAATAGTAAAAGCTGAACTTCTGACGTTGATCATAAACAGCCAATCAGAAGTTCTGTGCCTACTGTTTCTTCCTATTCAATGTGACAACCATTTTGTTGTCAGCTGCCTCAATTTTATTGTACGGTTACTGTTAAAGAGTACAGTAATGAGACATTTAAACGCTGGTGTATTGGGATAAGGGACCTCCATTTCTGGTGTAATTCAGATTGAGCGCTATTTTGAGAACGGTTTGTTTGTGTAGTGGATGTTTAGAATAGTTTGTTGCTGCATGACGCCGAAACTAAGAACTGCCCAGTCAACCACAACGTAAATATATTTTAAATGAATGTGCTCACTAACAGCTTTGTCAGTGAATGTAATGAGGCATCACGGCAATCAAAACGTGCAAGTATTAAATAAACTTTGCCCTTTGCATCAGCAGAACGTAGCTAAACCCAGAATTATTCAGGCTTTTTCTTGTTTTGACATCAGTGACTGATTATTGTGTAAAGTGATCACATTTATATAAATAAAGGTTTAATGTGCTGCTCTCCTTGCCAGTGTAGTTCTGTAGTGGTTCTGTACCTTTCAATTCATATTTTTTTTTTTTACAGTTACCATTTTAATGCTTAAAGTTCAAGCTCAGGTTTGCCANCAATTCATATTTTTTTTTTTTACAGTTACCATTTTAATGCTTAAAGTTCAAGCTCAGGTTTGCCAGCTGATCTCCAGGAAGTGCAGCGCAGAAATGCGACGAGAGCTTATCAGCAAAAATCTGGACTATTCGAAACAAAGAGCAAGTGAGGTGAAATTCATCCGAAGCTTTTGGCTGTAACTTACAGACACAGATGGTGGCGAGGATTCTGGTGGCCATGTACGGAGGCACACAGTTCTGGAATGCCGGCTGCAGGACGTAATTAGCGAAGGTGAGAGCGATGACGGCCAGTGTGGTCGGGTACATGATGAGGACGGCGCTCCATAACAACAGGAAGCTGCATGACGACAAGAGACGAAACATGGCGGCCTTTAGGCAGAGTGAATGGTAAAAGTGTTTTAGGAAAAGGAAAGTTACTACCCTGTTGGTGAATAAATAAGAATAATAAAGGGTCTGGTACCTTTTCTGCCTTGCCTACAGACACTACAGCACAGGTGCTAAAGGAAAGTCTGTTTCTCTCTGGTACACTTTCTCTTCCTCTGCCTCTCAGTTTCTGTCTGACCTTCAGTATCACTCTCAAGTGCTGCTTCTTCAAAGTGTCTCAAAACAGCTCCGAACTTTACTTTGCATCTTTATTTATGTTTACTTGGACAAAATGCTTCTTGTAATTTAAGGTTTTTGCTCAGCGACAGACAAGGTTTTTATTTTTCTCCTTTTTTCTGTGATAAGTGTGATGATGGTAGTGTCAGGGTGAATGTAGTTGACAGGTTCTGTAACACTGAAAATGAGGTTCAGCTTGAAATGATGCCTTTATTATCTCGTTTAACCCTACTTCCCTTTTCTAGCCGTCTTTCTAAATATACGACAAACTTGGCCAGCTGGATCCAACCTCAACAATTACAGAGAAATGATTTTGATACGGGTTCTGTATGGTTAGGGATGTATCACAGTCAGAAGCAGAATGCCTTTATTATCATTGCACAGAGTACAACGATCCTTGATGGTGCATTCACACAAAATCAAACAAAATAAAAGTGCGCAACCATATAATCAAACAAGGAGGTCAAAATTTCTCTAACGGTGAAATAATTAAAAAAATAATATGTATATATAAATATATCAAATCTTCTGGGATCTTGTGTAAGTTATGAGCTTTAGCAACAGAGAATATTGCACATTTACTGAAATGCATTTGTCCTAAATAAGAGTAGTGAAGTTGAAAGTGTGTAGCGTCCCAGATACGTAGGTATATTTTCTGACACACTGTTAGAGAAGTTAAAGGGGGACTCCACTCATTTTACACATTAAACTCACTTTATTGTAATGGAGAGCACTATTAAGCTCTATTATTCTCTATATTGATGCTAAAGATTGCAAGTGTGAAAAAAAAATGTGTCAGATAAATAACATGTTAGTGTACACTACAGGCCAGAAGTTTCAGGCCACCTCCAGATGTAGCATGATCAGACTGTGTAGCACATTAATCCTAAATGATGTGGGAGAAGGCAGACAGCAGGAATAGAATGTTAAAACACATCAGCAGGGAGTTGGAACACAACAGGAGTGCTGCACTAATACAGACTGATGCCTTCATGAAAAATCATTTCTGTAGCCAGAGTGGCTACAGAATGTGCTACTGTTGACTAATTCTTCTTGAAAACTAGTTAATTACATTTATTTATTTATTTATTTGTCATTTCCTGTGCAATAAATTGTAAAACAAACAATGTACTGATGATTTATTTTTTTTTAATCTGGGGGTGGCCTCAACTTCTGGCTTGTAGTGTGTGTGTGTGTGTGTGTGTGTGTGTGCGTNAATCTGGGGGTGGCCTCAACTTCTGGCTTGTAGTGTGTGTGTGTGTGTGTGTGTGTGTGTGCGTGCGTGTGTGTGTGCGTGTGTAAGAGAGGCCTTATTCTTCCACTTCTGATATGATAGATGTAATTTTCAAGACTTTACACAGCCACCGTCTTGCTCAACATTTATACAACTGTTTGAAATGCTGAACAGTCCAATACGCTGGATTTAATTCAAATTAAATTAATTAAAATTGGTGGAGTTCTCAAGTAAGTTTTCATTAAAATGTCAGATAAAACCAAACTAAAGCTGCAATAATCAATTTTTGAATGCTAGGTAGCAGAAAATCTCCAAATCAACCTTGTATCTACTCCATGTCTAATATTCAGCAGACGTGCAGCAAAATTAGCACCTTGCTGGAGTTGTCACTTGTTTTTTTAAGCTCAGTTTTGGTCTCCTGAGAAAAACACCAGAGGTTGGTATTTAATTTTCTTCACCAACTAGTTATTTCATTTTTCCATCTACCTTTGGACATGCTCTGCCTATAGGCTGTCTAGTAGAATGGAAGGAGTCAGTATGAGACAAACTTGATATTTTAGGGTGCCATGAGCATCCACTATGAATATATTCAACACCAATGCCTTAACTGGTGGGAAAATGCATTTTTAGAATTAAAGGTTTATCAACGTCCATTTTACAAATATGAAGCCATTCCACCTTTTTAAATTTTATTATTTTTAGAACAATTCATTTATTTTGACCAAACTAATCCACACTACAGTAAAACAGTGGCTTCACAGCCTTCTCAGGCTAACAGTACTGTTAGCCTGTTAAGATCAGCTGATATGTCACATGACCAGCTGAAAATCACAAGACCTTGAGAGCTGATTGGTTCCAGATGGGCATTCATATTAATCCAAACTCCTTGCAAACAGACCCTGGACTGCTGCTGTAAGCTCCAAACTTTACCAAGTGAATAAATACATTTAAAAGTTATAAACTTTTAAAATATTCCTAGTTTGGAAAGTACTTTGTATAGTACTCATAGAAATTTCAAAACAACTATGCTGGCATTTTGAGCCTGTATCTGCACAAATTAAACATTAAGGTGATGGCTGTTTTACTTTTATATACAGATTAATAGCTATAAAGAACCATTTTCCCTATATAAATATAATATGCACATTTTCTGTATATAAATATACAGTATTTTGGAATGAGGCATTTCTTACGGATGGAAAGCAAATATTGCTCAAATGTCGACTAAGGAATATATCCTTGTGTTTTTGGATTATTTTTGGCTTTATCAAATTGACTCCAAAAAAAGATTCATGGGCACAAGAGATCACAGAGCATAACTCCACAAACTGCCACTGCTGCAGATGTATGAAGAAAAGTGCAATCAGACAAAAATGGCAATATTTACCCCACTAGTCCACCAAAGATTTCTGTTACGTATGAGTAGTCTCCTCCAGACTTTGGAATGGTGACACCCAGTTCAGCATAGCACATGGATCCAAGGGCACAGATACCCCCGCCCAAAACCCAGACTATGAGTGACAGCCCCACCGAGCCTGCATGTTCCAACACTCCTTTGGGAGAGATGAATATCCCAGAGCCGATGATGTTCCCTGGGAAGAAAAGCAAAGCTGTGGTTATTTACACTTGCACACAGATGCTAAGATTTTGAAAGGATTCCAGCAGGAGTTATTATTCCACCAGCATGATCACCAGCATGTTGTCTGTCTGTTTGTTAGCAGGATATCTTGAAAAGGTGTAGTGGACTTGGGTGAAATTTGGATGACAGATATACTGTCGAGAGGAAGAAGTGATACAATTTTGGAGTTGATCCAGATCATGTTCTGGATCCAAGATCCAGAAGAATGTTTTAACCTAAAAAAGAAAAAAAAATCAATGCTAATGGTCCGATTTCAATTAAATTTAGCATGGTGGCTCATTTTTTTTTTTCTTAATAACAAAAAGAAGATCCGCTTATTTTGGTGGTGATCCAAATGGACCCCTTACACAGTGGGGGGGGGGGGGGGNGGGGGGGGGGGGGGGAGTTTTTTTTAATTGGGGACTTTGTTGGCCTTGGCGGCCTTGTGCTTTCAGAGTGTCTTTTTGTTTGGTGTTAATTGCTTTAAATTATTTTTTTAGCAGACCCAGTTTTTTTCTTGTCTACTGTGAGTTATACTGTACGTGGGTGATATGTAGGTGGAAAGAACAACACCAAAATCAAGAGAAAACATCACACCCCTCACTAGGACATATCCACTCATTGTATCATCAAATGCTAGTGGAAACTGGCATCTTGCCTGGAGCGTGGAGCAGTTGTATGTAGTGTGAGTGTGTGTTCTCACTCCCACCAAAAACACTTCTCCGTCCCACAAGCAGAATAAAAGCCAACAGTCAGTTAAGAAATGTATTAATATCATAGTGATGAGAATGAATGATAAAAATGAACAGTCTCAACCTATGCTATGAAAGGAAATGGAGCAGATTTTCTTTCTGCTGCTGTCTACACAAGACAGCAAAAAGTGCTTTTTGCTAGAGTGGTTAATAATGCATAATTATCTAAGAAACAAAAACAAACAAAAAAAAAAATACACCAAACATANGTGGTTAATAATGCATAATTATCTAAGAAACAAAAACAAACAAAAAAAAAAATACACCAAACATAGCATGGTCCCTAAGATGTACATTAATTAATTAACTAACATAACAAAAATACTATAATAACATGGAGGTTTTGGGTGTTGTATAGTAAGAGGCTGGTGAGGAAAGTTTAGAATCTAGCAGATAAAGATGCAGATATTTTTCTCAGGAGTTGCTGGAGACCAAAACAGAAAAATATCTGCATCTTTACCTGCTGGATTCTAAACTTTCCTCATCAGCCTGTTATTATAAGCTACCTGACCTTGTTGGCCTGAAACGATGGTTTTATATGGTTTCATATCAGGGGTTGTTGAGAACTGTTGAGAGGCAACCATACAGTGTTTCTGCAGGCCAGGAAACCAAAATATTAAAGGACCATACCGGAGATCATGCATGTTTGAGCCTAATATTTTCAATTTTCATACATGTTATGTTACTGACAATCATTTCCCAAAGGATAAAACTGTATTTCATCTTTCCTGATATTTTGCAAAATCCCTTAATCTTTCAAAATCAAATATTCAAGCAATACACCCACCTTAAAAATCCATGGGACTATATTCCCTGGTGGAGACATACATTCACTCCACGCTTTTTGTTGTGCTTAAACACTAAAATTATGTAACTTCTAAAGAAAAACCTGAATACACGCCTTGTTGGTGATGATGGATTACCTATCCCAAGAACGTTTCAAGTATCAACAAGTTGATTTTAATAGCGTACCAGAATGAACTGTAATAAATGGTGGTCTGGAAGGTAGGAAAAACATTTTTAATACACCATTCCAGTAGTATGCTTTGGAAAATGATTGTCAGTAACATTACATGTCTGAAAATTGAATATATTAGGCTCAAACATGCATGATCGCCAGTATGGTTCTTTAAATAGAAGAGGCTAAAAACTCTGTAAAGCTTCAGAGTTGGGTGATATATGTGCTGTTTTTCTTTCTTTCTTATTTTTTTTTAAGTTATTCAACTAACAGATTCACTGCAGAATATAATTCATATGTAGTGAAATAGAGAAGTTGACAGGGTCAGTTAAAGTGAAGGGTCAGTTTAGGTGAAGGATCAGCAGGAAAGTGGTGAGTTGTAAAATAACTGCACAGTGTATTACAGTGGCAGAAGCCGTTTCAGATCAGTGGCTGCCACAGCTGAATGCAGCGTGGTTGGTTTGTGGTTGTTGTTGTCGGCTGTTGGTTTAGACTTTCTTACACATTTTTCACAGCGAGGTCAGGTTAGACTTACAGTTTAATCTCCTCACATCACAGTTTTAATTTATAGTTTTCATTCATTAAAAAACCAAGACTGCTAATTAGCTCCCTGATGACTAGAAGAGATAGCAAAGCACCTTATCTGATAACCATCAGCACCATTGACACATGCCTTTGACTAACTAGAAACACTTATATAATCTATGTTTGAATCACAGAAGTTGTGGTGGGTCTTACAAAGACTAACAACAACAACAACAACAACAACAACAACAAAAAAATGCCATGCTGGGTATTGACATAACTATTATTATATAATTACAAGGCACTTTTGAAGCCCATTTGGCCTGTGTTGGAAATATAGCTCATTTAGGCTGTGCACACTTAAAATATCCCATAAACAGGGATAAACAGAGATGAGCTGATAGCTCAGTTTAGGATAAGATCATGTGTCCAGAGTTCAAATTCAGCTTGGTGCTGGTATGTCATCACTATTAAAAAAACAAAAGAAAAAAACCCACACACAATTCACTAAACAGCAGCTGTCCAAGCAAAACCTCCTGCATGTTTTCCTCCTCTCTGAAGAAGGCAGACTATGGAAGATTATAAGGGACACAATTAAAATTAAAAAAAAAAATAGAGTGAAATATAATANAGACTATGGAAGATTATAAGGGACACAATTAAAATTAAAAAAAAAAATAGAGTGAAATATAATACACATTTGTGAAATGGATGGATGGATGGCAATACATGTTTTTATTTGTATTTCATTTCCATACATGCATTTACTGTGTCATAATTAATCGAAAAACATACTGTATAGTGCAAACTCTTTATCTTTTTTGTTTGAGTGATTGAATTAATTTTTTTTTCATTGTTACATGAAGTTTTCATGTCACATCACAATCAAATCACAGCATGGTGAAAAGAAAAGATCAGGATCAAGTTCATTTCATTGTTGTCCAGCAGGGAGCAGCATAGATGTGCCAAAACTAATTACAAAGCCTTGTCATTTATTTTTCTGAAGCAGCTGTTATTAGTGCCATAATGAAAAAGAAATCACTTTCTAATCACAGCATGGGGGCGGAGCTTAAGGTGTAGCTTGTTCGGAAAGCACACATTAGCAGGTGATTAGCTAGCGATCATGTCAGGTCAGGAGAGAATAAAGGATGAGATTGCGGCTCTGTTGCATCAAGTGGAAGAATACATAGTTAGTTATGATTTGACACTAGAAGTTCACAGTTTCTGGTTCTGTAATCCACATTTCCTAGTACCTGATTACANTATGATTTGACACTAGAAGTTCACAGTTTCTGGTTCTGTAATCCACATTTCCTAGTACCTGATTACAGAGGTAAGAGGAATGTGTATGGGAGACCGGCCCAGTCCATCAGGCTGATGTCCATCCCCAGTCCTTTCATGTCCCAGCTCTTCAAACTGTTAGCATGAGACTAACTTGTTGCTACTGTTTACAAAGCTCATTTTGTTTGTTGAAGAAATTCATCTGTGATAAGTTCTGTGTCCCCTGTTCTCTCTATAACCACTCCACTCAGAATAATATAAAATAATTGCTAATGCATGTTCAGAACAAGCTACACCTTGAGCTCCGCCTCCACGCTGTGATTGGACAGTGATTTCTTTTTCATTCTGGCACTGATAATGCAGCAGCTTTAGAAAAAGAAATGAGAGGGTTTTGCATTTAGTATTGGCATGTCTATGCTGTCCCCTGTTGGACACCATGACATGAAAACCCCTGATCTTTTCTTTTCACTGTACTGTGATTTGATTGTAATGTGGCATGAAAAATTCATGTCATAATGAAAAACAATTAATTCAATCATTCAAACAAAACAATAAAGAGTCTGCACTCTACCATATGTTTTTCACTTAATTATGACACATTTAATGCGTGTTTGGAAACGAAATACAAATGAAAACATGTATTTCACAAATGTGTATTATATTTCAGTATTTTTTTTTTTTATTTTAATTGTGTCCCTTATAATCTTCCATAGCAGACAGTAAGAAACTCTACACGAAAGATAAGTGAGGCACGTCATCCCAGTGCCCCTTTAGAGCAGCTCACAACACTCCCTAATGATGCGGGAGAGATACGGGAGAATGGAGGCCCAAACAGTACATTTACCACTGTCCAATTAGATTGTGGAGGCTGGTATGAGAAGCGGAGCGGTTACATAATCCCCATGCTATGTTTGTGTCATCACATAACTCATGCATCACATTCATTACAGCTGAATGGGTGAGTCATTGTAGACCTCTCAACTTAAAATGATTACAATCTGCAGGTGGTTGCTGGCAAGGAAGTTGCAGTGGTAAAATGCTGGAATGTTTAGGAGCAGCAATAACGGTGATGGTTACAGATTTTTATATAAGCATGAAGCAGGAGCGTTGGTGGGCAGAGCAAGCAACAGCTCCAACAGGCCAGCTTATTACAGCAAAATGGATGGATCTGCTCTATGTCAGTAGACTGTTAGGCGTTTTCAGCTACACAGTCCCAGAAACTAAACAGCCCCCATATCTAAACGAAAATGGATGAAACAAGACATTGACAATTAACATTAGAGCAACAAATGTCACAACAATGTTGATCTATCGCGATACAGAGGCCACAATCCTTAGCACAGGACATGCTGATTCTGAATTCTCATGCTGAATACTCATGATTTGAATAACTATTTTACATCCATTTTGACAGTTATATGAAATTGGGCCAAATAACAACCCTTGGAATTCTGTTATATAAAGCCTAGTCAGCTTTTTTATATACATCAAGACAGGTTCACATACCTTTAGCATACTTTCGGGATGAAAATCAAAGTGCTTATAAGTAATAGCCTGTCATGTCTTCACAGCAGGTGAGATTTAGAATTTAATAAAGGCTTTCTGGAAGTTCCAAATTGGAAAAAAAAAAAAAAACAACAAAAAAACAAAAAAAGTGTTGTAGCAAAAGAGTGTTACCTTAACCTGAACATTATCAATTTCTGATAAAGACCAATAGATTTGATCTTGGCTAAACGATAAACTACTGAAAATGATAACTGTTAGAAGTACCATGCTGTTGCATTCAGGGATCAACTATTCTTATTGCAGTGAAAATGGGGGCCATATGCAAGGGGACAAGACTTTTTCTGTTCCTGTTCTGCAAAATAAATAAATAAATAAATACATTAAAAAAAATCAAAGCTCTCCCTTTATTCTACCTTGAAAAAATCTCAAAACTAAACTCATAAATTGCTTTTACATCAGCATTGGAACTTGTAATCTCCATTCTTAGTTACTTAGGGTAGTTCTGTCATTGTTTTCAGTTTGTGGCTCCAGAAAGGACAGAGAATAGAGCCACATCGGAGTCATGACTCTGACAATGATGAAAAGTCATAATGTTTGTAAGAGAAAAGCACAGAGAATCTGTCTTTGGCTGGACTTTCACAGTGTGTGTGCATGTGTATGTGTGTTTGCTTAGTGAAAGATTTCTTTCATATGATTTGTATAGTGAAACATGTGAGGGGCTGTGAACTGCTGGCATACAGATACATACTTTCAAACATGCTACTAGCATGAAAACCACTTAACATATAAAGTCCCACCTCACACATCTACAACTTCCAGTCATCTTGAATCATTTACACCCTCTGTCCTACTTGGCAGCCTACTTGCAAATTAACACCTTCTCCTCTGGTAATTCTGCATTCAAATGTAGTCTATAAGGGAATCACTGATGTCACGGAAGTATTGTATGTTTTACTAGAAGTAGCATGAACTGAAGAGGTCTAGTAAAGCACGAGCTACCACAAACTGAGGCTGATGATGCCAGACTGCAGAAAAAGTCAAATACCAGCTTGTTTTCCATGATTGCTGTATGTGAAGCTGTAACATGGTGGAGGTGAAAGGAATGCGGAGGCTATGCAGAGAAATGCCAGCCATAGGACAATCTGGTGACTTAGATTATTCTACTGTTTTTTCTTTTCATCCCTCAGCTATTCATTCAAATATCTTCATGACATTACCTGAGTTAAAGCTAATCCACTCAGTCTGTAAAAAAAAAAAAAAAAAAAAAAAAAAAAAAAAAAAAAAAANTTTTTTTTTTTTTTATTCGAAAATGTTTCACCATTCATCCAAATGGCTTTTTTTCTGACTGACAAAGCCATTTGGATGAATGGTGAAATGTTTCCGAATAAAAAAAAACAAACTTGAATCCAGTTGACCTGAACTCAGTTTTCATACAGTATATCACACCATGTTTTACATTTTTCAGAGAATGTCTCATGCTCTCCTTGGACTGACTCCAGAAATAGTGAGGTGCAGAAGTGAGCTGATCCGCATTTCTGTCAGATCAGAGACAGAACCTGTTGGTTTCAGTGCTGCAAATGAAGTTCAGTCAGTTTGTAATAACACGCTGACTTCCTGCATACAAAACAAACAACAGTCTCTGTGTGACCGCATCTGGTTTCCTGCCTCACAGTAAACGTGCTACTCTATAGAACGGGCGGGAAGAGAGTTAAACTTCTGTCATTAATGCCTTGCTTCACGCATTGCGCAACCCTGGGAACTGAACACTGAACCCTAAATCCCGTGTTCAGCTGCATGACCTACAGCTTCACATGGAGTCTCTGCTTTGTGTGACGACTTTCAAGTTCTGCATGAAAAGATCCAGCCACGTAGGCATGCCTATAAGCAGAGCATCAGACTGATGCAATACTCGTCCAAATTGGACCCAGACATCAGAGGTTGAGCGTCCGTGCGTAAAAGCGACCTTCCTGTGCGCATTTTGGCGATTTTGTGCAAAAGTCAGAACTAAATCAAAGCTATATTAGAACTGTTTTTCAGTATAACTCTACAGCAGATCAGGACTGGCGAAAGCTGACTCCTATTGTGGTTGGATCTCTCTGTACTGTATGCCATGATGTTTGAACCAAACACCGGCCGCCGCGTTAAGCTGTTCATCCAGCTTCCAGGTCGCTCAAACAGGTTTCTCCGTTAACTTTTCACGGCTGCTAAAACATCGCAGCGACCCGGTCCTCATACAAAAAAGACAAAAGCTGTCATTCACTCACCGATAATAATAGCGCAAGCGCTCAAAAGTCCAATTTCCTTTTTCAGAGTGACTCTGTCGCTCCCGGAGGAGTTTTTATCCTTCTTCTTCTTCTTCTTCTTCTCTTTGTCCCCCATCTCCCTTGGCTTGGAAATGTGCTTCCTGTCCGCCTCGGTCCGGTCCACAGACTGCAGGCTGAACCAGGCTCCTCTCTCTGGACTCTCCTTATAATATCCTACTGATGGACGGAGGGTAATGTGCGCATGCGCACGACCCACCGCTGAAGACTCCACCTAGTCTCACGTCAAGGTGTGTCAGGATTCAGCGTCCGCACACCTGAAGATTTTATAACTGCAGCTTAACCGACAATTCTCACCTGCAGCCAGAAAATGATTTTATCTCAAACAAAGCCTTACATATGACCAAGGATAAGAAAAAGGAAAGCGTGACCTCTATTAATGTGAAAACCCAATCATTAATGATATTTTGTCACACTACTTATCTGTGATACATTTGCTAAATCCATAAATAACATGAAATAATGACCTCGTAAATGACCTCGGAGTTTATTCGCAAGAGCTGCAGGTTAACAGAAGACATATAAACCAGAAGCCACGTTATATAACTCCTCCCCTACCCCCACAAAGAAAGAAAGAAAGAAAGAAAGAAAGAAAGAAAGAAAGAAGCAGAATTCATTAAATATGGAAAGCCAAANAAAGAAAGAAAGAAAGAAAGAAAGAAAGAAAGAAAGAAGCAGAATTCATTAAATATGGAAAGCCAAACTTGCCAAAATTAAATATATAAAAACGATATTATGAAATAAATAACTCTATGCAAAAGTACCAATGAATTTTTTAATAATTCCATAAATCATTATCATGAAAGCTTATTTTATAACAACACTTTTATTAATGTCCTGTTTGTAATTCTCTTTTTTATTTGACAACATTGTTTTTATTTCACAATAACTCTTTTACTTCACAATGCCCCATTTTTCAAAAGTCTCTCTTTTATTTCACGGCACCATTTATCATAATGTCACATTTCGTGGCGAGACTTCAGGTGAGATTTCAGGACCTTACGCTGATTGTTTGTTCAACGTTCCAGCAGTCAGCAAGGCAGACAAACTACTACAACTATTAAACTGTCACCAAATTAAGTTTTTTGAGGTTTTTTCATGTGAGAAAGTAGCTGCTGATTAAAATAATGTTGAATTAAAAATTGGTTTGGTCTCTCTCTCTCTCTCTCTAACACACAAATCAGGTGTGAATATTTGCTCATTTACATTTGAAACAACGCAAACTCTGTATCTTAGTTAAAATATTATTTTTCTGGTTAGTGTGTAGTGTTAATTACAGTTAACTGTTATCACCATGGCAACAGGGATGACCGGTCAGCGGAGAAGCTGCTCTCTGCAGCCTCTAGTGGAGCTTCCCGTCTCCGAAAACGTTAATTAACGTTAATTAATTTAACGTTAATTAATTAACGTTAAATTAATTCAGCATTATTTTAATCAGTCGACCAGATATTCTAATTATAAGCAGCTACTTTCTCACATGAANTCAGCATTATTTTAATCAGTCGACCAGATATTCTAATTATAAGCAGCTACTTTCTCACATGAAAAACCTCAAAACCTAATTTGGCGACAGTTTAATAATTTTAGTAGAAAGTTTTGAGTTTGAATTTGTCTGCCTTCTGCCTGGAACATCCAATCAGAGCAAGGCCACGCCCACTGGTCCTGAAATCTCATCTGAAGTCTCTATGAAATGTGACATTATGATAAATGGTGCTGTGAAATAAAAGAGAGACTTTTGAAAAACAGGGGCAATATAAAATAAAAGTGCTATGAAATAAAAACGGTGTTGTGAAATAAAAGAGATTTAAAAACGGGACATTATGAAATAAAAGTGTTGTTATGAAATAAGATTTCATGATAATTTTATGATAATGATTTATGGAATTATTTCAAAATTTATTGGTACTTTTGCATAGAGTTATTTATTTCGTAATATGGTTTTTATATATTTAATTTAGGCGCGTTTGGCTTTCCATAATTAAAAGACCTGTTTTACCGATAAAAATGAATGTTAATCTTTAATAATATCTGCTAAATTTGTTTGTGGCTGTGCATATCCTTGTAAGTAGGATCTGCATCAGTAAACAGACAGAAAACTGTCAAGCAGGACTGAAAACCAGTTTAGTGGTGGTAATAACATTTCCACTGTTGTGTATTGGCGTTATGCTGCATTAACACAGCTTTACACCGGGATTACTTTAGCTTTGTGATGGAATTATGCTAGGCCAACATTGGCTGTCACAGATTTCACATTAAGGAAAATAATGAGAAACACAATTTGTCTTCAGGTGCAGTGACTCAGAAAAAACAAACTGACTGGTAATCCTTGGAGATTATGATGTTTGATTATAAATGGTCTATGCATTTTTATGATTGAGAAACTTTCCAAACAGCAGGCATAACCCATTTTGATACTAAATGGATCTAATCTGTGGCTAAATTGTAATTTCTTCCATTTAAGTGTGTTTCCATGTAGAAGAGATAAATCCACAGAGGCTACACAATTTTTTACATTAATAAAAATCTGCTGAAAGTTGCCCTACATGTTTTTTCCACAGCAAGTTTTGACCTGTCTCAGTACAGAAACGTTGGGGAGAAAATACAAAAGCAGTCAATCTGGCCTAAATAATAAAAGGGAGCATAAAATGTGTGTGTTTCACTATCCAGTTTAACTCATAAGTAAGTTAGTTTTATGACTATAACATTTGTCCATTATTTATTTACTTATTTTTGTTCAGACAGACTGCACGGTCAACAGAAGAATATGCTTCAAGAACAAGGAACCAGCGGAAAATCTAGTTTTACTGGATTTGGGGATTTGGTGAAAATAATGATGTGTTGTGTCAAAGGTACTGAACCTCCAGAGCCATCAGCTTTCTGCCTTCAGCCAGGGATGAAATTCATCCTTTAAAATCGATAAAATAGAAAGCAAGACATTTCTAGAAAATTTCTAATATGTAACAGCATCTTAATCTGATTCAAAATATGCATTGCCATGCTAATTGACTGATGTTGGTTATAATTTTGGGAGAATACCTAAAAATCCTCTCTGAGAGTATGAGAGCTTTATACAGTACAGAGCTGAATTGTAAAAAAAAAAAAACATATCTCAAGTCTCTACTAGGGTTGTCATGATATTAGATTTTCACTCCATGATTATCGTGGCCAAAAGAATTCACGATAATGATATTATCATGATATCTATAGAAAATCTGAAAAACAAAAAATAATAATAATGCTATCAGTCAAATTCATCTTTAACTTTGTTTATTCTGCGTTTTGTCTCTTTTTTTGTCAAATGAATTAGACTCCAAATAGGAGTGTAGGCAGGTGGAGAGAGTCTGTAACCAGAACTGTACAAAAGCTCCAAAAACAGCAATTCCACCTTAAAGGATGGTGTAAAGGAACCAGATGACCTGATAAACAAAAGATCCCCAAATCTAACAAATAATGTGTGTCTGTGTGTGTGTAGCACACACACAGACACACAGGGAGACAAAGCGAGAACGGAAAGAAACGGAAATGATTTAAGAGGCGCTGGATTATTTACNACACACAGGGAGACAAAGCGAGAACGGAAAGAAACGGAAATGATTTAAGAGGCGCTGGATTATTTACACGATATTATCACATGTGTATTATTAATACAATATCAATATTTCATTTTTTTTATTATCATGGTTATCATCAGTACCCACATGTCACAACACCCCTAGTCTCTACAAATTGATTTTTATAGCAAACTGGAATGAACTGAACCCAGTGGCAGGTTGGAAGGTAGGAAAAACAATTCTAATATTTACCACTCCAGTAGTGTGTTTTGGAAAATGATTAACTGTAATGTAACGTGTATGCGGGTATTTGACTCAAACATGCAAAATCACTGGTGTGGTCCTTGAAGTTTTAGTTTGACCTGCCACTACTCATAAGTTTCTTCCTTTAGGCGTAGTCATAGTCTGTCTGTCCTAAAACTTCACACTCACACCAATTAATCAAATGGCCATGTAGGCCACAGAGAAGTGAGAGTCAACCTTTTCCCTGGTATGATTAATTATTTTCCCCCCGGTGTCGTTGCTTTCAATGATAACTCCCTGGTTTTCACCAGAGCCCTGCTTTCCCTCCACTCACACCCACGGTGTTACGACTGCAGCTTCACACTGTTTTGTGTTTAGCTTTTCTCACCACTGGACATTCGTTTACTGAAGTATCAGTTGTACTGTGTCCATCCACTGCTCTTATTTTATTTTTCCACTAAAATAAATTGATTCTCAAATTTTATTCAAACTTCTGTAAATACATCATCTGACATTGTCACTGAAATTGATACATGTTTTAAATGAAATCTCCCTCATAATAAAGTCTATACTTTTATGTTTAAATTAATTGCATCGCCAGTACTAACACTCAAAAACCTTAGCTTAATGCTGAACAAGCATAACGGTGCTTTGAGTGTTTTGCACACTTATTAATCAAGTTTTATTTAGTAAATCAGATTATTTAAACCTGTGGCCAGTCTTTCCCACTAACATTTCGGTTACTAATCCAAGCTGTTTGAAGTTTACTTGCACAAATTAACTTTTTCCAGCAGACTAGATACTACAGCTGAAGAACAAGTCTTCGTACACCCAACAACAACAGCTTGCTAACGTATTCCCCCAAGAGAGCATATATGAGTTTAACACTGCCTTCCTCTTTTTTCCTCACCCTGCTCCTCTCTTCCCTCAACTGATAACAGAGATGATAAAGCAGATGGAGGTGCTGAAAGGATTAAAAAGATGGAAATGCAGCAAAAATCATGACACACATGACTGAGATGGTAATGATGATTAAAAAATTATACAGGAAGTAAAGGTGATTTGTATGAGACCAGACAGTTAAATGACCATACCAGCCATTTTGCATGTTTGAGCCTAATATATTCAATTTTCATACATGTTATGTTACTGACAATCATTTCCCAAAGCATACTACTGGAACAGTGAATTAAAAATGTTTTTCCTACCTTCCAGACCTCCATTGGTTTCAGTTCATTCTGGTACGCTATTAAAATCAACTTGTTGATACTGTAAACGTTCTTGGGATAGGTAATCCATCATCACCAACAAGACGTGTATTCAGGTTTTTTTAGAAGTTATGTAATTTTAGTGTTTAAGCTCAATAAAAAGCGTGGAGTGAATGTATGCCTCCACCGGGGAATATAGTCCCAAAAGAAGACCTGCGTTTATGGAAAAATTTAAAGGACCATGACTTCATAAGGCTGTGTAACTATTAGCAGGAGAAACATGGATTTTTAAGGTGGGTGTATCACTTGAATATTTGATTTTGAAAGATTAAGAGATTTTGCAAACTATCAGGAAAGCTGAAATCCTGTGGGAAATGATTGTCAGTAACCTTACATGTATGAAAATTGAATATATTAGGCTCAAACATGCAAAATGGTCCTTTAAGTATGGGCTGAAAATTGTTTTGGGAATCAAAATACTCCCTCATATTTTCTATGAATTGCTAAATTCATCTAAGCAAACCTTATCGCCAGTCCTCTCACTGCCAACAGCAAAGAAATACTGAAAAATCAGGCCAAAATGTACTTTCACAAGTTTGATAAACTTTGTAGATCATTTGTGTGAGGAGTCGATCATCCTTGAATCTGTTTAAACAGGCAGCATGCACCATGAGATACACACTCTTTGACATCCTGTTGGAAGTGTGATTAAAGGCTTTCACCAGTCATGTTATGATTTAGCAAAACTTTGGTCTGCTATGAGTATCTTGGTGACATGACTGGTTCAGCTTATCTGTCATCGTTTAGTTGGCCTGACCAGAAACCAACATGGCCGCCAGTGGTGCAGGAGATGCTGAGCATATGGTAAGCAATTATAATTAATCATAGTTATTTTCAGTAAAAAGCAATAATATAAACTCATAATACTAATTGTGGACATTGTCTTAACATGTCGATGAAAGAAAAGAGGTCATATGGTTTTTCATGGTGTTATTCAGCACCTTTTGAAGTGAACGTATCCCCTGAGATACGTCGCCAGGAATGCTAGGGAATAAAACCAGTTAATTTGTAATATTGAGAATACTGTATGTGTACTTTTAGTTTCAAAGTGGAGAAGATGTTAATATTCACTGGTAAAACAGATATTACTATGTGCAGATATATGCCAGGGGTGGTGAACCCGCGGCTCTAGACCCGGTTTGGTGTGGCTCATAGCTGGAG
>VXCM01002029.1:0-19676 GCA_014773175.1 Lucifuga dentata
TGATTCGCTGTGGTGACCCCTGAAGGGAAAGCCGAAAGGAAAAGAAGAAGAAGAAGAAGAAGCCTAATAAAGATCCAGTATCAATCAAGCTCTATTTTCTCGATCAATCAGGAATCCTACAACTTACCACCTATTTTGCATGTTTGAGCCTACTATATTTAATTTTCATACGTTACATTACGTTACGTCATGTTACTGACAACCATTTCCCAAAAGATAAAACCGTATTTCAGCTTTCCTGATATTTTGCAAAATCTCTTAACTTTCAAAATCAAATATTCAAGCAATACACCCACCTTAAAAATCTATGTTTCGCCTGCCAATAGTTACGCAGCCTTATGAAGTCATGGTTGTTTAAATTTTTCAATCATCGCAGATCTTTTTTTGGGACTATATTCCCCGGTGGAGGCATACATTCACTCCGTGCTTTTTTTATTGCGCTTAAACACTAAAATTATGCAACTTCTAAAAGAAAGCTGAATGCACATCTTGTTCACGATGATGGATTACCTATCCTAAGAACATTCCAAGTATCAACAAGTTGATTTTAATAGCGTACCAGAATTAACTGAAACCAACGGCGGTCTGCAGATAGGAAAAAAAATTTTAATTCACCGTTCCAGTAGTATGCTTTGGGAAATGATTGTCAATCACCTTATGTGTATGAAAATTGAATATATTAGGCTCAAACCTGCAAAATAGGTGGTATGGTCCTTTAATGCTCCACTAATAGATTTTTAAGATAATGATAATAAGGTCAAAGCTTATTTAAGAACTACAGAGAAAGTTGAGTTAAACATTAGTATGAGCTAATTACCTTCCTCTAGTTCTCCATCTTTTTCAAAATAATTCCTCAAACCGAAGCAGCAAAGCAGCAGGCCTGTGGCAGAAAGACCTCCCAAACATCAATAACAGGTCAAATTCAGGTTACCAATAAGAGATCAAAGTTGCTGACGTGACCTGATCTGTCCATTTTCACCATAGGACAGCACAGTATTATTATTATTATTTTTTTTTTTCTTTTTAATGTGGCTGTTAAGGGTTATATGNCAGCACAGTATTATTATTATTATTTTTTTTTTTCTTTTTAATGTGGCTGTTAAGGGTTATATGTTTAACAGTGAGTGAGCTTACTCCTTAGGCAGGGGTCCAACACATCTCTGGCTGCCATGGCAACCAGGCTGGCACCCCCACTGCTGCCTCATGGCGGTTCACAAACACACACAGATATGTAAACACACTCACACACTGGCACTATCACCACAAGGCTCTTCCAATCCCACACAATGGAAGAACATTCAGCTTGTGCTTAAAGGACCATGCCAGTGATTTTTCATGTTTGAGTCCAATACATTCTACCTGCTTACATGTTATGTTACTGCATGTTTTCTAAAACATGAAATTGTAGTTTGGTTTTCATGTTATTTTGCCAAATTCCCTAATCTTTCAAAAATCAAATTTCCAACCTTGATGTCGTGTTTGCTGTGATGGATTCTTATCTCAAGGATGTTTCAAGTCTCCACAAGGTGATTTTTATAGCGTACAGGAATGAACTAAAACCAGAATGAACTGGAAGATAGGAAAAACACTCTTTGGATAAAACAGTTAGCAATGTAACATGTATGCGATTGTATTAGGAAATTACCTTTGAATCCAGGTTTCTTTTAAATCATTAGTAACTATTACGAGCAGATACAGAAAGCACTTAGACGTCCTTCCTTCCTTCTTCATTTTCCCAAACATTCAACATCTGTGGATATATTGCAAGTGATTAGGACGAATCTACATTTCCATCAGCCACACGTGTGCTCCCTGAACATTTGACAAATGGCTAATGTGGTTTGATGAAGTAAACATTGAATTTTCCCCCCGAAAGAATATATACAGAATATAAAATGTTGCTGGCTGAGTCACTTTCATTACTAATTCACTGCTTTTCTGAAACCATGAGCATTGTTATTATCTGTGGCAGCTGCGCTAATGTACCTCACCCTCTTGGCAACAATTCTGCTCATCTAATCTGCAAAGCATTCAGTTTACCCTACAGATGTGTTGTGATAATTAGTCTGTTTATTAGATGATTATGTCAGTAAACAGCCCACATTGGTGCTGTTGTTGCTGGCACATACACACACTCACACACGCACACACTTCCAATATTTGAAGCAGCAGTCTCTTTACACATCCTAGAAAAACTGATAATTGGGATAATTGGATTCCAGTCATAGCCATCGCAACTCATAAAGCCTAAACTTCGTCTCATATTGCATATTGTCCCCTTGCAGCCCTCAGATTTGATGTAATGACACTGAGAGCACTTGTGACACGCTATATTTTGGGGAGTTGGCGAGGGCTTAGTCCTTGAGTCTGAATGGCAGACATTTGCATTCAGCCTTCCTTTTTTTTAACTTCCTGGTTGACTTTGCAAACAAGAAAGCTGCAATGATCCGCTGCAGGGAAATAATTTGAAATTCATTTATCTGCCTTCTCATGCCAAAGGCAGTAACCTCTGATCAGCAGCAAGGACAGCGACAGTCCTCTGTAATTTCCTGAGAGTGGGTATTAGCACTAGCTAAGGGCGTGGTCGGCTAATTTCTGCAGGCAGAAGTGCTTCCTGGTAATTTGGACAAGGAAACCACAGAGCATCAGCCACCGCAGGTAACCCTGACAGAGCTTAGGAACTTGGTCATTATATGATATAGTGTACGTGTAGCAGAGCAATGAGGTTTGGTTGATCTCCACTGCCGTAGTTTATTTATTTATTATTCATGTTCCTTTTCTTTCCCTTGCTTTTTTTTGTTACTATTACACTTTGGGGCATGGCCAGGGAAGCTGTGTGGTTGGGGGTGCCCCTGCTGTTTGGGGTGTGCACCCTGTTAATTTTTCTCTTTCCTGGCTATGACCAACGTGTGGTTTATGTGTGCTGGAGCTGAGGCCTGTGTTTTTTTATTTTTTTATCTTCATCTGACCAGGTATTTATCTATTCATTGTACTTTTGTTTCCTTCATGTAAAATATTTTCATTGTTTAATGGTTAATTTTCCTCTTTCCTGGCTATGACCAACGTGTGGTTTATGTGTGCTGGAGCTGAGGCCTGTGTTTTTTTATTTTTTTATCTTCATCTGACCAGACCAGATCAGAATAAAGTTGGAGGAAAAAAAACTCAGCAACGTGAATCTTTCAAACACAACGCAGTGACACCGCTACATACGCATATAACATGATAACATTTAAAGGACCAAACCATCCATTTTTCATGTTTGAGCCTAATATTATTAAATTTTCATACACGTAAGGATACTGACAATCATTTCCCAAAACATACTACTGGAACGATGAGTTTAAAAAAAAATTTTCCTACTTCTGACTTTCTTCCTACCTTCCAGACTGCCATTGGTTTCAGTTCCTTCTTGTATGCTATTAAAATCAACTTGTTGATACTTGAATATATCAGGTATCAACAAGTTGAAACGTTCTTGGGATAGGTAATCCATCATCGTGAACATATATTCAGGTTTTTTCGTAATTTTAGCGTTTAAACGCAATGAAAAGCGCAGAGTGAATGTATGTCTCCACCGGGAAATATAGTCCCAAAAGAAGATCTGCGTTTATTGAAAATTTTTACTGACTGTGACTTCATAATTTTTCATAACTATTAGCAGGCAAAACACAGATTTTTAAGGTGGGTGTATCGCTTGAATATTTGATTTTGAAAGAGAGATTTAAGAGATTAAGAGATTTTTGCAAAATATCAGGAAAGCTGAAATACGGTTTTATCCTTTGGGAAATGATTGTCAGTAACGTAACGTATGAAAATTGAATATATTAGGCTCAAACATGCAAAATGGGTGGTATGGTCCTTTAACATGTACTATTTAACTGGTTAGCATGATAACACTTAACACATTAACATGAGATCGTGTAGTATGCATTTAAGTCCAGCTCAGGTGAATGAGAATTTGGTCATTTTGTGTTCACAATTGGTAACATTTAGCATGGTATCATTAGCATGTTAACATGGTCAATCAGTAAGTTAACATGGATTGCTAACAGTGTGTACATTACGAATGTAGTTAGCATTAATTATCATGCTATCATGCTGCACTTGGCAAGTTAAGATGATAGCATGTACCATTTAGATTGCTAAAGGCGATACAGTCTAGGTAGCTAAAACAAACTAATAAAAAAAGGCTTGTTAAATTTCATATTCAGACTTAAAAGTCTTTTACTGGGAGGAAAGTGAAGTAATGCCAGAACAGGATGAGGTAGTTTTACTTTACTTTTTAACCTCAAACCACAATTGGAGGTGACATCATCCATCTCTGCTACCTAAATATGTTCCCTCAGTATCGGTGCCTTCAGAAAGCATTAGGCTCATGATCTGTTCCCACGGTAACACACAGAGAATGAGACAGCGTTATGATCCTTTTACTTTTGAATTGTGTGTGTGTGTACATATGAAGAGGAATATGTATGCATGCTTTCATGTGTGTGTGCACTTTTGTGTGTAATTTGCATATGAAGAGGAATACGTATGCATGTTTTCGTGTGTGTGTGCGTGTGCGTGTGTGTGTGTGTGTGTGCGTGTGCTTGTCAGTTATCCCAAAACGTTAGACAGCTGATGATGACTCATCCAGACCTTTGCATGCAGGAAACAGAGAGACAGAGAATAACACACAGCGGTTTATACATATTAATGTGACAGTATTAAGCCTTCAGAAAGGAGTGAAAACAATTGATTTCCTTTGTTTGTTTCTACATCTAAATCTTGAATTAATTTTCCTTACACTTGTTTTTTGCTCTCCAGCCTGGGTTTGTAGGCTTTACAAACTGGCAGCTATACTCTTACAGATGTACAGTATATTAGATGTAGTTAAGGGTGAGAGAGATTAATATCAGCGTACCGTATAATGAGGAAGTTGTTGTTTTACAGATAAAAGAGGCAGAAGAGCGTTCAATGAAAATACAGTTTATTCTGAGAGAGGATAAAATTGGACACTGACTCATAAACTCCGGCTTTTCCTTTTCAAAAACAGCTCACTGTGCTGACAACCAGTTAATGAAGCTCTGTAGCAAGATACCTGCACTCCTGAAAAGGCTGATGTTGATCAGAAATCATGTTAATTTTCAGAATAACGTGTTCCTGTTAACATACTCTGTCACATTGAAAGTAGCACATGATGATGCTCCTAACTACATCCTACAGATGTGTTAAAAATGACAAATGAAAAAGAAAACAGATCAGTAATCAGATCAGCAATTTAAAGGACCAGACCTGTGGTTTTGCATGTTTGAGGCCAATATATACAATCCGCATACACGTTACATTACTGCCAACCATTTCCCAAAAACAAACTACTGTAGTGGTGAATATTAGAATTGTTTTTCCTACCTGCCATTGGTCTTAGTTCATTCAGTACACTATTAAAATCAACTTGTAGAGTCTTGAAACGTGATACAAGATAAGTAATTAATCACAGCAAAAACGACGTCTGTTTAATTTTTTGTCGAAGTAACTTTAATTAACCGGTCCAACGTGAAGCTGCACAAAAAAAGAAAAAATATGTCTATGCCAGGGAATATAGTCCCAGGAGAAGACCGCATTTACCAAGAAATTATAATGACCATGCATTTGATCTTGAAAGATTAAGTGATTTAGCAAAATAACAGGAAAACTAAAATATGGTTTTATGTTTTGGAAAATGGTTGTCGGTAATGTGCGGGTGGTATTTATTGGACTTAAACATGCAAAATCACTGTAACGTAATTATATCAGAGCTGAAGCATTGTCTGATATTAAGTACTAACCTTAGATAATGGAGGCTTTCTAGATTAAAATTCTGAAAATATTTCTAGAAGGGGCAGCAATATGGTGGCCAGAGGTCATCCTGATGTGACTCTTACTGCTGCTCTGCTCTAGTTTAATGACTGACTTTGTTTGATTTTTGTGCTTTCTGGGCCAATTATGACACATACAAGGATAAGACAAACACTCAAACATGCATAAAACAAATACTTATGCACTAACATCTATATCTCTTTGTCTTTAGAGCCTTGTCTCTGAGCTTCCTCTCTGAAGCATATTACATCTTTCTCATTGAATGGGATCTGAGCTTATAAACCCAAAATATATTTTTCACTTGTCATATTCTTATTAAACAGGTTTAAGCTAAATCACAGGTAAAGAGTGGCTCTGGATTAATTTAGTTTCTAGTGTCATATACTACAGATAGTTTGGGAAAAATCTGGAAAAAGACCAGGCTACACTTTGGTTAGACTGAGGGCATTTTCAGACCTGTTGTTCATTTGCTCTGGTGTATTTACTGTTTGGTTTAACACAAAAATAATCCAAGCAAACCACAATATATAAAGGAAAGTCATGTGAGAATACACTGCTCCTTGGTCAGAAATGTCTAATGGTGGGAACGACAAAATCAAAACAGGAAGAAGTTTGCTATGCTGGGATAACTCAGTAACAAGGAACAACAGAATTATGATACTTTCAAGCTGTCTTCATTATTTGGGCCATATGCCAAATTATGCCAACAGAATACTGAATTTGACTTCAAGACAACATCTGGAAAACTGCATATTGGTTCACGTTATGTAAAGACGACGGCTAAACTGGAGAATGGAGCGCATACTGAGCACAACAACATGCTAATGTTCAACATGTTAATATGAAGTTGTGTTAAGTAAGTTTGATATGTTATGACATTCTTACAACATCCATTTGAACTGCTGTGGCGAATCAAAGGCAGAGTTTACTCAACGTTAACCTCATGCAACCCACTCTGGTTCTAGATCATCAGTAGATCAACTGATGACCTTGGTAGTTTGCTCGGAAGTGATGCGGATCATGTTTGTGCCACAAAGAAATAAGTCCAGAGTTTTGTTTGGAACTGTACCAAGACCATCTCCTCATAATGGTCTTGGTGCGTTATAGGTCTGCACCTGGTTGCGATTGCTGTGTTCAGACCTTCTCTAATAAATTGTGCCAAGGAGAGAACAAACCAGGGTCAGATTGTCCATCAGGAGAGGCGGGACTTTTCCCGGTAGACCGCAGCCATTGATGGGCNGGTCAGATTGTCCATCAGGAGAGGCGGGACTTTTCCCGGTAGACCGCAGCCATTGATGGGCCGGCCAGTGGCAATGGGCCGGTGGCCTTTGCACTGCACACTATAGGCTAATATTAATTAAAATTAACTTAAACTAAGCAACCATCATTTTTTTCTTTCATAATTTTGTTGGTATGGAAAAACAGCGGACAATTACAGACTTATTCACCCTACCTCCGGCATCATTGGCGTTTTCGTCTGCCCCCCTGCTACACACCGTAAAGTCCCAGTAAAAATTAGGATCCCAGTCCAACCCTGGAACAAACCCTTGTCCGAATAAACTGGACCAAATTATGTAGGTGTGAAAATTTTCCAAAATGGTAAATCTGTTAGTGTGAAATTTTAGGTAGTCTAGCTCTAAAAGCCAAGCTAGCCCAAGGAGGGGTGCACTTAGATCTGGACTATATGCAGTTTAAAAGAGCTTTATCAGGATGAATTGTATCTGTTAAGATGCAGCAGTACCCATTCTAAAAAATATCTGATCTCAGATTCAGACTTTTCCTTCTCTTCATTGCACGACTGTTGATGCCAAACCCAGTTAGAAATGTGTAGAAAATTATCACCAATATCACTTGACTTGCTCTGTACAGGCCTACACGACTAAGCACTTGCAACCTGGTTTTCATGTAGTTACTTATTATTGTTATTATCAGAAGGATTCTTCTGCCCTATCAAAGTCCTGTCCGGATATCAAGTTGTACTAAGACCTTGTTAAAATAATTGTCTATAACAACCTTTGAGGACTTTGTTTTAAAAACCTGTAGAACCACACGGGACCAAAAATCTTCAGATGTGATTTTCACATCTTCGTCAATAAATCTTAAAAGAAACTTCCTCAAATCACTTGTGGCATGACTCTGATTTCACCAGCAGATGCTAAAACGAAACCTTGCAAGTCTACAAGAAAAACACTTTTCAAAACCAGTTAGAGACAGTATCCGTCCTCTTGCCTTATATAGACACATATCATGGTTGGAAAGCTGTGTAAAACTCTGTTAAAACTATCTCGTATACAGTAATATGGTGATGTAAAGTGATATATTTATTAATTCCTGTAGGGAAAACATTTAGTCATTTGCCTTTCTCCACAAGTAGGACAGAGGTCTGGGTCAGCTACACAGCAGCACCTCTGGACTTGGTATACCTTCAGAATCAAGACGAGGCTTGAACCCAGTAAACTCAAAGATGGTCCTCTACTCATTATTATGCCACCTTGCTACTGAAAGAATTGTCCTTTAAAACCATCTTTGAGTTTCTTCTCTTCAGGATGCTGAAGAGAAGAAAAGTGTTTTTTCTTGCCTAAAACTGTTTCCTGCATTGTACGCTACAGTCAGAATGTCTGTAGAGCTTGAGGAACGCGATGGAACATCTTCAACCTTTAGTTCGGCGTCTTCAGAATCGCGTCTCGGAGCTGCCCCTCTTTAGTGTGTTGCTGTTAAATTCATCATGCTCCAAGCTCAGATTATTATGCGACCTCGATATCATTAGCAACTTCTCACGCTTACTGTAGTCACGTCTCACCACCAAAGACGGCAACGCATTCAGCATCTTCTCTCCTTGCTCCTCCCTGTCCTCCAGCCGCACGTAACCTTTACTGCTACTCCGAATACCGCTGTTACTACGGCTGCTGTTGCTACGGTCGAGGCGGGGCCAGCTCGGGTGTTTCCGCTGCTCAGGATGCACACTGAGCATGCTCGGCCTGCGCTCCAGGTCCAGAGATTTGGAATGGCTACCAAGCATGTGCAGAGAGGAGTTGGAGCCAAAGTCACTCCTTGCTGCTCCAGGGCAAAGCCAACAGCCTGAGGTAGAGGAAGGAGCAGGGGAGATGGAGCAAGAGGAGACCGAGGAGCAGTGGGATGAAGAGGAGGCAGAGTTACTGCGGTGTAAACTTGGTGGTTTGGAGGCCTTGGCGACAGATGCTACAGGAACAGCCAAGGACTCCATGAGGCCCAGAGGTTGCGACCTCTCTCTGCCCCGCCTCTCTCCTCTATCCTCTTCAGTAATCGCCTCCATCTCTGGTTCATCTATAACGCAGTTGTTGAGTTTTATAACAGGGAGTGTAAACGCGGAGATGGAGGAGGAGACAATAGAACGAGCATGGTGTCCCCCCTTCTCCCCGTCTCCCTCCACAGACCACTGGTGGCGTGCTGAATCGTGGCCCAATACGNTCCCCCCTTCTCCCCGTCTCCCTCCACAGACCACTGGTGGCGTGCTGAATCGTGGCCCAATACGAGGCCTGGGCCGCAGAAGGGACGATCCTTGTAAAATGGCACCAGGAGTCCTGCAAAGCTACAGTCCAGCTTCACCTGCTCCCTGTGTCGGTGAAACTCCTCTTCCTCCAGCAACACCTCCTCTTCCTCCGCAGACCNCTGCTCCCTGTGTCGGTGAAACTCCTCTTCCTCCAGCAACACCTCCTCTTCCTCCGCAGACCCTCCACCTCCAATGCTGCCCCCAGTGTGAGCGGAGAAGGCCAGGAGAGAGTTGCCGGCGAGGCGCACTGCGTTGGCGTTCTCAGCGTTAAGAGTTCGAAGATCCATGGGGTCTCCTGCATAGGTGCTGCTGGGGTGATGGTGCTGTTTTTGCTCTTTCTGCCTGAGCCGATGGATGTCAATGACTGTGGAGTACATGTCTCTCATATGGATGATCTAGCAGAGAAGAAAATTATTATATTAGCAGTAGCATTACTGATTATTGAGAAAAGAATATTCTGAAAAATCTCTGACACGATTATGTATTTATCACGTTATAATATTTTTGGTATTGAATATCCTGTTTCTGATTGGCTGGTTGGTGTCCGTTAATTAGGACAAACACAGGCATACGCAGTATATTAATCTGCTGATAACCATAGCAACCATGCTTTGTCCTACATTATGATTTACCTGCACTGGTGAACCAGTCCTAAATTTGGGTTAACCTGATTGCAAAGATTTAAAAGATTTTGGAAGCTGATTCTCTTGTTACTTGTGTTGTATATTTTTGGTGTAAGTGCGCTAATACACTCTGTTGCATGCTGATATAGAAACAAATAGGCTTAGTGGACGAATTAGCACTCTGTTCACACCTCATTGTGTATTACTCTCCAACTTTAAGTGTCTTTGTGTTTGGTTGCATGTTTGTGACCTTGGAGGACATGTTTTTCATATGGATTACCTGGAAAGGAGGAGGGGAAGAGGATTAATCGAATCAAGAGAGTGAAGGAAAGGGCAAAAGAGCAGAGAAAATGTGATCTGTGGAAAACCGGAGAAGTAAGGATAGAAGTTGTGTGTGATGAATATGGATGAGACAGTGATATTGATGACTTTAAGTCCCTGATAGCTCATTGAGTGGAGGATGAAAAACATGAGGATGGGGAAGGAATATTCACCATACTGACCAGCACCAGTGAGTTAATTTACCTTCGTTTCTCTGTCTCTGTTTTCATGAAGTATTGCATTAGCACAGATGAAGATGAAAATCCCAATGCCCATGGTGAAGGGCCCAAACATCTTCATCCTCTCAGAGTGACGATGCTGCTCCAAGAACCGTGTAAGAGCTCCTCCTGTCTGCTTAGAGGGCTTACCTGGGTGCACAAACGAGGAGGGGATGAGTCATTTCAGAGTATGGCAGTTAAAAACGTGAGAGGATTTTCAAAGCTGCCTCGGTTCCTGGGCAGAAAAATACTGTCATGGATGGAACAAAATACAAAATATTAGCATTATTCAGATTATGTGACATAATCTGAACAAAATACTGTCCTATAATGTCCTTTTCTCTGTCCTAATGGGAATTATACTGCACTGAATTGTCCCACTTGTGGACAATTCATTTGACTCTTCTGGACTCCATCAGGGCGAAACTACTGTATTCTGCCTCTTTGGGCCCCATTTACACTGAACATTAAAGGACCATACCACCCATTTTGCTTGTTTGAGCCTAATATATTCAATTTTCACACGTTACGTTACTGACAATAATTTCCCAAAGGATAAAACCGTGTTTCAGCTTTCCTGATTATTTTGCAAAACCTCTTAATCTTTCAAAATCAAATATACACCCACCTTAAAAAATAATGTTTTGATGGCTAATAACATATTTATGGAGTCATGGTCGTTTAAATTTTTCAATAAACGCAGGTCTTCTTTTGGGACTGTATTCCCCGGTGGAGACATACATTCGCTCTGTGTTTTTTAATGCACGTAAACGTTAAAATTACTAAACTTTGAAAAAAAAAACNCATACATTCGCTCTGTGTTTTTTAATGCACGTAAACGTTAAAATTACTAAACTTTGAAAAAAAAAACCTGAACACACATCTCGTTCACGATGATGGATTACCTATCCCAAGAACGTTTCAAGTATCAACAGGTTGAGTTTAATAGCATAGCAGAATGAACTGAAACCAATGGCGGTCTGGAAGATTGGAAATTTTTTTTTTTTTTTAATTCACCGTTCCAGTAGTATGCTTTGGGAAATGATTGTCAGTAACATTACGTGTATAAAAATTGAATATATTAGGCTCAAACATGCAAAATTGATGGTATGGTCCTTTAACATGTCATTTGTATCCAGATATGGTATCTAGATAAGATAAAGAGATAAGAGCCCATGCATTTTGACAAGTGACAATGACATTTATTATATATTATATATATTTATTTAGTATGGACACTTTACTCATGAAAGTTATTACTCAGCTTCACTAATTTCACTTAAACATGAAGTCAAAAGTTCACAATTGTGAGCAGAAACAGCAACCTGATGATTAACTACTTAATCTCAAGTCCAGACAAGATAAAACTTTTTCAGTACTTTAATTTGTAGTTAAGATGAATTTCTTAATTAACCCGCACTGGTAAACAGTTAATTCGGCCATTCATTTACCTTCCACATTATGGCTCCTGCTGGAGTTCGCCACCTCCTCCACTTCTCCCTCCACCTTCGCTCCCTTTGCTTCACTTGCGTCAGATGATTTTATCGTCACCTTTGACCCTCCTCCGGTGGGCGTTTTAGCTGAAGGCGTTGTCTCACTGTGCGGCCAGTAACCCAGCGTTGCCATGCCGATCCCCATGGCCAATATAACCAATCCCAGGAGAAGGAAAAACCCTGAGGCAGAGTACAGCCGGAGCCTACCGCGCACCACCACAACATCAGCACGCCGTTTCCTCTTTCTGAAAGAAAATATGGAAAGAAAATACTACAATCAGTAGTTTTTAATGGCATGGATGTTACTTGATCGTACTTTAGTGTGAAGGAGAAACAGCCTCACACGATGGCGTTGCCTCCCCTTTAACCTAGCAACATACAGTACAAATACAAAGCCAGTTTTTGCTGGTCAGTATCCAATAAACCTGTAATAGTATGGTAGATTTATATTTTATCAATTTGTGGTGGAAGAAATACTCATCAAGCCTTTTATTTAATGGTTTAAATAAGTGTAGAGAACTTACAAAGGACTTTTCCAGTAAAGTAAAAAGTTTCCCAAATAAAGTTCATGTACTTCAAAACTGGAGCAGTCGCTTGTTGTCGTGATATAGTGGTTCTCAATCCTGGTTCTTGCTGTAACTATGCCTGATTAGCTAAATTAGGTGTGTTCAGTTGAACAGGAGGGCATGGCTTCCTGGGTTTTGATTGGCGAAACATACATAAATTTAGCTAATTATTTGTGGGTATGGCTTGGAAAAATGGTTGGCAGTAACGTAACATATTGGCTCCAACATGCAAAATAGCCAGTTTTTTCCAATAAAGTGTTCCTAAACGTGTTTAAAATGTAAAATCTATGGCGGTATAAAGAGGAGGTGATGTTAGAGCACCTAGGGGCAGCTTCGGCAGCAGAGTTTCCCAGGCCAGAAGCAGCTGGTCCGGGGTGTTGCTGAGAGCGGGCGGAGTCTTGGCGTTTTAGCTTAGCCAAGCCTGTAAGCACACCTGCTGCTGCAGTCATAGTTAACCTGCAGAACACACACACACAAAGATGCAACTGAAGAAAACAACAGACATGTTTACTTGAAGAAAACACATCCATATTTAGGAACACCAGTTTTATGCATGTCTCCAGATGCTCTAATATCAGGAGGTCTAACACACTTAATATTCATCATTAAAATGCATCATCTCTCACCATCAAACCGTGTTGAACCAGTTCCACGGATCACAGCTCTTATATATCTGAGCCTTTAACGCAGGTACAACAGCTCGCTTACAGCAGTGACAAGTTCCTACCGCTTTAACGAGAAAAGTGTGTCAGTTTGTTTCTAAAGGGAGTCAGAGAAACCCTTCAGTCTAACAGTTACACATAAATATAAGCACAAAAATGTTCATGTGCAGCAGCCTCTTCTGTTTACTGATGAAGTTTTGTGTTGGATATCAGCCTACTGACTGCTGCGTGTGTGTGTATGTGTGTGCAGAATGTTTGTTCACTGCATTCTTCTGTGTGCGTGAGGGAGAATTATTCATAGAAAACAAAATGATCAGAGTGATAGAAATGCAACTGAAAGAGGGAAACACACATGAAACCTTGTGGTATATTTATTTATTTACATTCTGTATTTATTTTATCTACTTTTCTATTTTTTGCTGTTATTGCTCTTGTTTGTGTTGGGAAATCTACTGGGACTATTGTTGGTCTGTTGAGTTCTGGCATAAAATTCAAATGAATCAGTCTCTCTCTGCTCTCTGGCTGCTCTATTAATACTTCCTGACAGAAAGAGGACTTCAAACAAACACAGGCTCATTTCAGAAACCTTCACTCGGGTTTCACTGGAATGTTGGTTTTTAAACATGAAACCCGATATGAGCAACATTTGAGCGCCAGCTGACGTAGAATGACAGTTCATAGCTATCAAGCAGCAGAGTGGATCTAATTTTCTGGAGACGTGATTCTGGCGCTTCTTGATGAAAACATGACAAGTTAAAACACTGGTTATGGGCCACAGCAAAAATCTGCCAACGATTGAATTACACTCACAAGCTTTTGTCCTGTTTCCGTTTGCAATTTGCAAGTACCGTATAAGCCGATAACCCTGATTTTGACCTGCAAATTTAGTTTTAAAGAAACCTATATATAAGGTTTCCCTGATGTTATTCCATCAATTTATTTATTTAGCAAATTACCTGTTTTTCTGGGTATTGTCATAGTATTCCTGTGATTTTCTGAAAATAATTCACGTACTGGTAAACATGATATTTATTTCAGCAGCTGATTACCATAACTGACCAATCACAACAGCGCTTACTGGCCGCTACAAAATGTGCTGATAAGATGTTTAGTCATGAAATATCTCATTCTAAGGTATGGTTTAAACTTTTTTCCATTGGTAGTGGTAATGGGTAGTATTTCCACCCCTGGAAATTTCATTCTCTGGGATCAAATTTGAATTTCTCGTATATAAGCCAACCCCATGTTGCTTTGTGAAATATGCTAATAAAAATTCGGCTCATACTCAAGTATATACATATGTGGTATACAGAATGTAAAATAGAAGACACATCTTGGTCTATAATGGTAAGAATATAGTTGATAATGGTGTACATCTTCAGAAAGTGCATGGAGTGAGAGGAGAGACACGCCCCCTAGCAAAGACACCCATATCAGCCCAAAATGTAAGAGGAGAATGGACAAACACGCCCACTATGGACAGATACGCCCAGATCTCCTCCACAGGAGATGAGACACGCCCACATTAGAGACACACTATTATCCTGTTTCCTGTCATCCGTTCACTTGTTCGCTGTCTGATATCTTGTTCTATCCTGACTTCTGTTCTCCGGGTTCGTGACTATCTGCCTCCACCCTTTTTGAATCTGTTTGCTTGTTAGTCCGCTGCCTGTTACCAGTTTCCTGACCTCGGCTGTTCTTTGGTTTGTGTGGTAATCAGCATCTGCTCTCTTTTAGAATTTGTTTGCCTGTTTCCCTGCTGGTTGGCAGTTTTATGAATCTTGACCTCGGCCTGTTTCAGCATTTTTTTCTGATTACCTGCCTCAGCCATTATTGGATCTTTTCCCCTGCTCGCCTGTGACTCCTGACCCCTGCCTATCTCTGTTTTATCGTCCAAAACATCAAGTAATGCCTGTCCACTTCCTGCATTTGAATCCTTGTCCACCCACTTTACCTCCATCTTTCCCATCTCTCACTACTGTGACTCCAACAAAGGCAAAAATGCACCAGAACAACAAACACAAGTACTTCCTGCCCAGAAACAAAATGCTATCTAGAATATAGAGCTTTTATTTTGTTATGGTGAGATTATAGGGAATAGTAATAACAGTACGACTGTGGTATCTGTGTGTACAAGTTTGTGTGTATAAAAGAGGGAACAAAAACACCCATGACTTTCTCTCTTTTCTTTCCCCATCTCCCTCTGTCTCTCTTTAATCCTCATGAACACTCTAAATCTCTCTTTCCTGCCCTCTTTTACTTCCTGTTCCCTCTATCCCAGCCTATTTCTTCAGTTTATCTCTTTGCTTGTCTTTCTTTCTCCTCCACCACCCATCTTCTATCCTCTCACATCTATTTTTAATCTGTCCCTAATTTTCATTTTCTTTCATTCGGTCACTTTACACGTTTTTTTTCTCCCAGCCTTCTCTTTGACATCAATTTCTTTTTTTAAACTGCTGATGTCACACACAGCAATAAAGTCTAACTTAGGGTTGAGAATTAGACAACAGTTTTGGCTTTCAGACAGGATGACCAGCCATCCTCCTCCTCCTCCTCCTCCTCCTCCTCCTCCTCCTCTTCTTCCTGCCCTTTGTTACCCTTCTCACATTTTAATATATGTTTCATATCAGTTATCTTATTGGTAATATTGGTTTGGGAAAATTGCTTTACCACAGATGGCGAATCACACAAGGACAAACACAACCAGCCTCTTTTCTCAGGTTTTCTGAGCTCTCTTTCTCTCTCTCTCTCTCTCTCTCTCTCTCTCTCTCTCTCTCTCTCGCCTTGATTCTCTCCTTTCACTCCTTATTGCGTGTCAAACAACCCACACAACGTTTTAAGAGCAAGGGGAGAGATTTCCATTAGTTACTAAGAGGAGAAAGGCATGGAGGAGAGAAGATGAGGACAAGGGGAGGAGATGAAAAGGATGAAGCGATAAATCAAAGCAGATAGATAAGACATCTTTAAAGTCCACTAAGTGCAAAAAATTGTTATGAAACTTGGTAGGAGAAATGCAGGGATGATTAAGAGGAGATAGAAATGCCTGGAAATAAAGGAGAGTAAAGTGCACGCTTGTTTGTGATGACAAAGCAGAGCCAGAAAACAAACCGAGTGCATCTGTACTTTTAACAAGGCTGGAGTGAGAAACAAATAGACCAGACAGAAAGAAGCAGTGCGTTAGTAACAGACACACCAGTGGAATAAACAGCCACTCCGATCCACCAAAGCTTTCTGCTGTGGAGAATGCGTGACGTTCCTGCACAGCGACGGAACGAAACGGCACGCAAGTTTTCTGTTTCCATGCTCGGCGTCTAATGCACAATTAAAAAGGTTCACTGGATGATCGCTGGTCATGCATACTTAATATTTACAGAATGATTTATACAAAAGGTCACAGATGGGAATACCTAAATGTGATATTTATATAGAGGGAATTCATCTGTGGGTTTTAGTCTATAAGAGGAAATAGGTTCTATTTTCTGAAAAACATCATCTTTTGTTGACCGAAATCAGTGGTTCCCAACCTGAAGATCAAGACCCCATCATGAGCTCATAAGATATAGTCACAAGAGAAGACAGGATAGGAAAAAACAGTCTGCTGTACAAATGTAATTTTTTTTTTTTTTTTTTTTGGCTGTTCTTTAACCTTTGCCTTTTGTGAAATATTGAACAATTTGTTCCCTTCAGGACTAAAAATATTCAAATGAAATGAAATGGAAGCTCTCTTTAGAGGAACTGCTCACAGCTTTGGAGATTCATGCAGCTTGTGACAAATATACAAAGCTTAGAATCAAAGGGTCACAAATCAAAAATATTGGGAATCAGTCACCTAAACTACAAAATCGCTTGATAGAAGGTGCATCTTATATGGCTATGAGATGCACGGACATGCATGTTAATGTTCATTTTTTCCACCTCTGATTAGTTAAAACTTACAAATAACATGAAATCCATTGCTAGTTTTCCATTTCATTGCTTTAATGACCATTTAGTTTTTTTAATTAGCATTTAATGAATAATAAATTTGCTTCGGATGACTGGTAATAGCTTCCATCTGTTGTCTGCTGAACGTATAGTCGTGCAAGACAACAAAACTTGCCAATTTACAATCCATCACCCTTAGAAGGGAGATCAGTTCCGTTGCTGGACACATTTAAACATTCAGAGATGCTCTTATAGAACACGAGTTTCATTTCCCAGTACATGACGGCTTCCAGAGCAGCTTCCGCTTTAAGACTTCATCTGGGATTTTCTCCCCTCTTTGAAAGTGTAGATGCCTCCTGTAGCATGATAATGACAAGTAACGTAATCTATAGGGCGATGTCACATGATGTATTGTCCCTATAGCAACAACATGTGCTGCTGCTAGGTGACAAGTTTCTATAGCAACCACCTATAGCAAGCATCAAGAGGTGTTCACAGGAACGTCAGGTATTTCATTAACACGGCATCTTATCAAGACGGGGGAAAATTTCACATGTAGTACTTTAGTTTGTCACACTTTCACGTTAATTTGTTGCCTTTAGGTGTTTGCGAAAAAAATATGTAATGTCACGGCATATGATTTGGAATGATTTCACTCCGTTTTCATTCATTTCAATTCAGATGTGATTGAGAAAGAGGAGAGAGAGTGCAGATGATAGTGTGACGATGCCTGCTTTATCATCATGACAATAAAACACCAATTCAGCCAGAAGAAATTGGAGGGAATGCGAGGGAATTGGAAAGTGGAATGGAGTGAGAGAGAGAAATCTTGCTTATACTCTCAACATTTATGACTGACATTATATTTCAGTGTTAATTACATCTTGTTAAGGTGGCTCGTGATAACGTGCTACAACTCTGCATTCGCTCTAAATCCTCCCATTAGAGAAAGTGATGAACAGAATGTGGTCGAGGGGAAAAAAAAAGCAGGTAGAACAGATAGAGAAGTGATGAGTAAGTAAGAAATCAGCACCAGGAGAAAACAGCTAAAGGGGAAAGAGAGAGAGAGAGAGAGAGAGAGAGAGACAATGGAGGACGTTCTTTGATGTAACAAACTCCAAAAGCTTTCCTGATGCCACGAGAGAAAATGGAGAAAAGTTTGCCAAATGGCTCGTTTCAGTGAATTTTATGCTAACACGACGTGGAGAGACGCATCTAATATGGATGCAGATGGAGAGAAATGGAAAGAGCGACGGAGAGAAGTAATACAGTGAACATAGGCTTGCTTTTATTTGTTTCCAGCTAAAGTAGATTTAACGTGAGAGACGGTGAGAAAGGTAGCAAAGATAGAAAAGATAAAGGGAGAAAATGGAGGAGTGGGGGGAGAGAAAGACCCCCTTCTGATGCCATAAAGGTCATAATGCCATAATGTCATGGATCTGAGAATCAAACGGTTTGGAAGAAGACCCCTCAATCAAAAGCAATCAGATAGTGTATGCATTCATAATTTACAAAACGTTTCTGAGAGGTTATTTCTGTCCGTCAAGCTTTTATTCACTCTGAGTATAATGACTAAATTTGTTTAAGTTGTTACGGAATATTAGAAGGCAGCATAATTTCTCTGTATTTGTGCTAAAGAGTGAACAGTGTCTGTCTGAGTAAAGGATGATGCTGATTCCTCTACTTATCTTTTACACTTCCTGATGATATCATTGCTAAAAAATTAAAAAGTGAGTATTAAGCATATTAATGTCAAGGGCAAATGTGATAAAATAACATCAATGCAACACTAATTTCGTTAGATTTCAATTAGTATTTATAGCATAGCATAGTATCATATGGTATTGTATCATATTGTATGATATTGTATCGTGTAGTATAGTACTGTGTAGTACAGTAGAGCATTATTCATTATGTTGAAGAATATTGTATTATAATGTATCATATCATATAGCATAATGTAGTACAGTATAATACCATATCATATTGTAACATATTGCACATATATAACATATTTTACTGTATCATATCGTATCATATATCATGCAGGTACAGTATATGGGTATTCAAACTCAGGACACATTTCTATAGCATGTCTACTGGTTTTATTTCTTTAATCGTGTATCTGCTATATTTCTGCCAGCAATTTTACAAATAATACAGTATGTTTAAATAAAAACACCTGCATTCTAAGCAGCAACTGGTTTCCATTCATTTCAGTACACTAAGAAAATCTACTGCAATTGCAGCTTAAAGGAGCATACCGGCCATTTTGCATGTTTGAGCCTAATATATTAAGTTTTCATAAACATAACATTACTGACAATCATTTCCCAAAGCATACCACTGGAACGGTGAATTAAAAATGTTTTTCCTACCTTCCAGACTGCCATTGGTATCAGTTCATTCTGATACGCTATTAAAATCAACTTGTTGATACTTGAAATGTTCTTGGGATAGGTAATCCATCATCACCAACAAGATGTGTATTCAGGTTTTTTT
>VXCM01002029.1:19754-83440 GCA_014773175.1 Lucifuga dentata
CAATAAAAAGTGTGGAGTGAATGTATGCCTCCACCGGGGAATATAGTCCCAAAAGAAGACCTGCGTTTATGGAAAAATTTAAAGGACCGTGACTTCATAAGGCTGTGTAACTATTAGCAGGCAAAACATTGATTTTTAAGGTGGGTGTATTGCTTGAATATTTGATTTTGAAAGATTAAGAGAGTTTTTGCAAAATATCAGGAAAGCTGAAATACAGTTTTATCCTTTGGGAAATGATTGTCAGTAACATAACGTATGAAAATTGAATATATTCGACTCAAACATGCAAAATTGTTGGTATGGTCCTTTAAGAGCTGGAAGATCTCTTCCTTACGGATGTCAAACAGCGCCTATCATAATTAAACAAATTCACATTATCCTGTTCATATCAAGTGTTTGCTTATTTTTGGTCTTCTGGATCTTATCCACCAACAGGCTCATTTATTTGATGCTTTTTGGCAGCCAACTCCCAAATCTCAGATGTCCAAGCTTCCTTAAACACACCAACAACAATGAGTCTTGAAAACAGTCCTGCTCGCAATTGCTTAACCACACAACCATCAGTAAAGTGAAGCAAATGTTTGCTGTGATGGAATAACAAGGCAAGTTTCAAATCTCTGCAAGGTGGTTTTTATTCTGGGATAAACTGGAACCAGTAATGTAGCCTGGAAAGAAGAAAATCAAGCTAAAAACATATGATATTCTTTTAAAAATGGTCATCGGTAACATTCAGTACACACAGCTGAGAGTTGATTTGTAGTTGATTGGCTAAAACATGTGGTATGATCCTTTAAAGGTGATTTTTCTTCCTCTAGTGCTTTACCAGAAAAAGTGTGACATGAAGTGTGTGTGTATGTGTGTGTGTGAGAGAGAGAGAGAGATGAGATGATATATGACACACATCTGTGACCCAGACGATAACGCATGATGTGCTGTGCCCTGGGAAAACATCTGTATGTCTCCAGGGGAGAAAATGTATGTTGATTCCCTCCAGTACAACTTACATCAACAGCTACATATTCCAGTATTGCAGTTAGTTGATCCCTGCAGGGAATTCTGATTCTCTGAGAGGTCAAAGGTCAGAGCTACCAAAAATACGCTGAAACCACGTTTTTTCCCCCCTTTTTTTCCTTATCTTAAACACCTGGTGTGTGTTTGGTTTCCTCTAATTAGCAAGACAAATGACAAAGATGATTTAACTTAATAAAAAAAAAATAACAAAAATATCTTAATCAACAGGTCACATCTGCTTTTGCTATATCTGAGAAACATCCTGATGTTGAATTCTAAGCTAATTTTATCCTTCGCCCTTATTTATTCTTTGCAAATGAAAACATTTACAGAAAATAAATGGAAATGGAAAAAAAAAACAGCAATGATAGAAGCTATCATCCAAAATTTGGCAAAACCCATGACTGAATTTACTGTATAAACAATTTATGAGTGAATATGACGTTTTTAGAAACCTTCGCCCTTATCGTTATTACATTTTCCAAGGGTTTGTTTCCAGGCAGGCAGATTATAATTAGCTCTGAGTCAGAGATTCAACTAAAAAAGTAAATGGCAGAATTAGTCTGAAAATAACAAATCTATAAATCTATAAATGGCTGCTGGGTAATCAGACCTTTGCATGAATCCAACTGAAGACCAGGTTATGACCCCATGTCCTTCTGGAGCTAAATTTGGTGCAGTTCATCAGGGTAGCATCTTTCTTTTTTTAAATTTGAGGGTAACAAGGGTGTTTCCTGTTTGTACTCATGAGGAAATTGATTCTCACTAAGGCAGGACAGATGAAAAGAGCATGAAAAGAGAACTCTGCATGAGAAAAAAGGAAAGTGTTGGAGAGCGAAGGAGAATGAGCAACAGATAAACAGCGAGCGTGTGTGTGTGTTCGCACGCTGGTTTACTCCTACAGACTCACGGTCACGGGTGAGTCATCAGTCTGCAGAATATGTCACTTTGCGTTTGCCCGCTAACCTTTCTGCAACATATTTTCTGATGCACGCTCTAAAGTGTCAAATCCTGCAGCATCTTGTTTGTTTTTACTGATTATTTTGATGATACATGCAGCTTTTTTATCACGTCTTTCACACTGAATCATATGATAAATTCAGCTCTGCTCATCTGAATTAAGTTTTATCATCAGATGTTCATGCCAGACGTGTGTGTGTGTGTGTGTGTGTTTGTCTCGCAGTCCTGAGTGTCAGTCAGTCACCCATCCTGAGGCCTGAGTTGTCACCAGTGTTTCCCAAAGTGGACTCCTGGGGCAACTACACTCCACACCATGATCTCAGGGTCCCTCCTCCACAACTATTTCATTCTCTGTAAGATAACAGGTCTGATTTGATTTAGACCTCTTAGTTGTTCTCTGCAGTGGAAGCAGGAACACAATTATGCTCTAAACTCGATTAATCCACATTATTCTCCTCAGATGGGGATCGCCAGAATTAAAAAACCATACTGGTGGTTTTGCACAACACGCATTACATTAGTGCCAACCTTTATCAAAAATATAAAACCGTATTTCAGTTTTGGTGTTAATTTGCCAAATTCCCTCATTTTTAAAATGAAATGTTCCAGTGATAAACCTACTTTAAAGAACCATACTGTCCATTTTGCATGTTTGAGCCTAATATATTTCATTTTCATATTTACAGCCATTTCCCAAACTTTCAGCTTTCCTGATATTTTGCAAAATCTCTTAATCTTTCAAAATCAAATATTCAAGTGATACACCCACCTTAAAAATCAATGTTTCGCCTGCTAATAATTACACAGCCTTATGAAGTCACAGTTGTTTAAATTTTTCCATATATGCAGGTCTTTTGGGACTGTATTCCCCAGTGGAAACATACATTCACTCTGTGCTTTTTTATTGTGCTTAAACATTAAAATTATATGACTTAAAAAAAAAAAAACCTGCATCTNTCTGTGCTTTTTTATTGTGCTTAAACATTAAAATTATATGACTTAAAAAAAAAAAAACCTGCATCTATGTCTTGTTCACGATGATGGATTACCTGTCCCAAGAACGTTTGAAGTATCAATAAGTTGATTTTAATAGCGTACCAGAATGAACTGAAACCAATGGTAGTCTGGAAGGTAGGAAAAACATTTTTAATTCACCATTCCAGTAGTATGCTTTAGGAAATTATTGTCAGTAACATTATGTGTATGAAAATTGAATATATTAGGCTCAAACATGCAAAATGGCCAGTATGCTCATTTAAAATTCAGTGTTTTGCCTGCTAACATGCACGTTCACAAGTAGAAGGCACACTCATTTGAATTTCTCTGGTAAAAAGCAGTTTTCTCCTGGGTCTGTATTCCCTGGTGGAGACACATTTTCCTCTGTGGAGCTTCATGCTGAATTGGTTAAATTATGTAACTTTAACAAAAAAATAACATCATCATGTTGTTCGCTGGGATGGATTATCTATCTCAACATTTTTCAAGTCTCAACAAGTCGTGTCTGGAAGGCAGGAAAAACAATTTGAAAATGTACTGTTCCATTATTATGTTTTGGAATATGGTTGGCATTAACATAACAAATTATATTTATTGGGCTCAAACATGTAAAACCACTGATATGGTCCTTTAAATCATTATCAGGGTGGCTGGTGGGCTTAGTCGTAATCTTTGGAGTGAAGAAGCTGGAGGAACCCCTGGCCTGGAAAGCAGGAGTCTGTTTTTAAAGATTTCAAATGACAGTCATTACTCCTGATTTAATTGGTCCTTGCAGCTAAATAGCTCTCATTATGAGCAGTTTGGATAAGGAAGTTACTCTGCTTCTTCAAACAGCTCTCAAGGTGAGAGTTACTACAAATTCAACCACTCACACAACCAATGATGTCAGGAACAAGGCACCACTGCCCCTCAGTAATGACCTTTGAACCCCACTTTGTCAATGAAAGGAGTTATTGACGTGAATATCGACGTCTTGTCTTCTCCGGTTGCTTAGAATGTAATAATAAATAGACTCTTGCCTGAAAAAAGCTGCGTCCTGTGATCTCGACCTAAATGAGTTTTGAATAAACAATTATTTCAAGGAGCCTGGGCACAATGAACTGATCATAGAGGAGATAAAACTGATTTGTGATCTCTCTCTCTCTCTCTCTCTATTTTCTTGGCTCTCATGAATATTTATTTGATTAGTTGAAGATGGCAGAGCAAACAGAGCTCTGGAAATTGAATAATCAATAAACAGAAGAGATTATAACATCACCAGACATTATGCTGGACTGTATTGGATAACGCTGAAGCTTATTCAGTTGACCAGTGAAAGACATCAGTTAAATGTTGGTAAGTGATGCAGCCACTCAGCTTTTACATGAGGAGATGATTGGACGTGTAACTTCAGCTTTCATTAAGTATTAAACAAACGCCATTAAGTATTGATTAACACGAAAAGATAGAGATGTCAACCTGAATGTTTCATGGCAATTAGCACTGATCACGTGATGATTAATATTCATAGGTGACTGTGGGTGTTTTGTAGAGGTGAGTGGGTTCACAGCTCAGCTTACCTTCAGAAAAGCGGAGTTTTCACCATCAGTGCGCCATTACGCATGGAGCGGGGTTCGATTTCGACTTAAACTAGACCATCCTCCACTTTGAAGGCTAATTTCAGCGAGAAGCCATGTTCAGATGTGGTCAAGAGGCGATCCTTGTAACAAATCCACACTTCTGCGCGGAACGAGCCTGTTCAGCTTCCAGGATTTGGGAACGGCGGAGTCTTTTTAACTACATCCAGCGTCCTTCTGAGGATGGATGGCGTTTCCTCCGATTCTCCGCGTAAAACTGATATTTAAAGATAAAAGTCGCGTAAATTCGCCTGGCAACTTTATTCAGCACCAAATCAGTTTTGCGTAATGTGGAGAAAAGCATTCAGGGCAGCGAAGCAGGTTTGAGAAATCCTTTGATTTCGGTTAATCGAGCGTATAAAGGTATAGTTTGTAATTTTCCAGCGAAAATAATCTCCGTTTTGTTGTACAAACTACAAAATGAACATCTAGCGTCCTCTTTGTGGCTGCCTTGTTGCGTTCAGCTCCCTCTATCCTAGCATTCGCGTGCAAAAACTTAATTTCACGTCAGTAAAGATTAAAAGTAGTTAAAAAAATATATGTATGTATATATCGGCACCAAAATATATAACATATATAAAATCCTGGTTTATTCCTCTGAAGCGGAGGGAAAAGCAGCAGCTCCATCCATTCTTCCAGAGCGCTTCTATGCTTATGGGAATGTGAGAAGCTTTCACCAATGTGTGTGTGTGTGTGTGTGTGTGTGTGTGAGAGAGAGAGAGAGAGAGAGAGAGAGAGGGGGCTGAGGATAAGGAGGGAGGGCGTGAATGGTTTGTAAGTGTGTGGTTTTGTGTGCGCGTGTGATGCGTGCGTGTGTTTGAGTGTTTATGCCATGCCTTGCTTGCATAAATGAGTGGATGATTCATTTTGAGGAAGCTGAGGGGGAGAGAGAGAGAGAGAGAGAGAGAGAGAGAGAGAGAGAATCCTTAAAACCTGCTTGACAGATTGTTAAAACGCTTTGATCTAAATAATGAAAGTCTGATAGCAACACATTCTGAATCCCAAATTAGCATGTAAAGCAAGATGAACATAGCATTCATGTAGCAAGACGCTAACATGGGCAAGTGTGTGTATGTGTGTGTGGGTCAAACAACTGAACTGTAGTCATGTATGTCTCACTGTATGTTCATGTTAGACATTAGAAGCCCAGAGGACAGTGCCTGTTATGAACACACACACACACACAGAAACGCGCAACAATGCATTGCACGAGTGATTACTTTTCAGGTTTTCTACATCCACGCACACACACACACACACACACACACGCACGCACAGGGAAAGCAGGCAGGCTGCAAANCCACGCACACACACACACACACACACACACGCACGCACAGGGAAAGCAGGCAGGCTGCAAATATGTTGCAGATGTTGGTGCACATGTCATTTCCTGTATTTACATCCTGGAACCGATTCAAGGAAAATACGCCAATTGGGGTGAGGTGAAGAGAAAGGGAGGCCAGCATTGTGGCAGCTATTTTGAACAATGAGTGTGTGTGTGTGTGTGTGTGTGTGTGTGTGAGAGAGAGAGAGAGAGAGAGAGAGAGAGAGAGATAGTATGACCATTTGTTCACATGACCACATGGCTAAGATTAAGTTGGCAAGAAATGAAACACCCTGAGGGAAGAATGGTGCCTGTACACACACACACACACACACACACACACACACACACATACACACACACGAGGAGGACATTGTGATGCAATACATCACAATCACTCCTTAACTGCTCTTACAATGTCAAATCAGAAAAAAAAACATGTTTTCCCGCTCATGTTAGCCACGCAGATGCTTTTTGATTTTTTTCTTTTTTTTCTTTTTTTGGTCATTATTATGCTCAAATGTAAAATGTAATATTTTCATATATATCTAAATGAGTAAAAGTGAAATCTGCATGGCTGCACGGCACACGAGGAAAGCGGGAACGGTGTGTTTTTGTGATTTACTAACCCTGATTGTGACACGCCTGATCATAAAGCTCAGGCTACACACTAAAAATAACCCTGCTCATCTTCCTCAGGCGTCACCACTTTTCTAATTTTCTGCTCTTTTAGAGACATCTGAGGCCTATAAAAACTTTAATCCCGCTGACGGGCAGAGTCAGGCGTGCTCACCATCACGAACACGCCAAAAACACAAAGTATGAGCCGCTCGCTTTACAACGTGAATCATCATATCGCAATGTTGCTGCTCTGCTCCGTTACTGTATTTACATTCCGTGAGCAAAATGAAAACAAACTGTAGATGGCAGAGAGAGAGAGAGAGAGAAAGAAGGAAAGAGCAGATGAGAGCGAATGCAGCAAGATGGAGAAGTGAAAAGAGTGGGAGAGGAAGAGAGAAAAACAAAGCTTTGCATTGTTGACGTGCATTTGTTGTTTACAAGCCCACTTGGGATAATGAGATTTAACAAAAGCGTAAAATGTAACTGAGAAGAAGGGAGAGAGAGAGAGAGAGAGAGAGAGAGAGAGAGAGGGAGAGAGAGAAAGAGGGGGGGGCAGGAGGAAAAGGGAAGAAGAGGAGAGGAAACGAGAGAATTCAAGCAATGCATTTCTTTCTTTTTCTTTCTTTCTTTCTTTCGTTCCATTCTCACTCTCTCCTACTCTTCTTCTCCTGGTTATTGTTGCTGTCTATTTTTCTGTTTCCTGAGTGAGTTACACGTTACACCCTGTGTGTGTGTGTGTGTGTGTGTGTGTGTGTGTGTGTGCGTGTGTGCGTGACACCAAACACATGCGTTAAACAGTAATTGTAGGCTCTGTTCCTGCAGCAAAGCAGGCTGACATGTAGGTTAATCAGCCTTTGTGTTCTCTGCCTGCCTGCATGTTGATTTGATTTCAGAAGAAGCTAACAGCAGATCAGGAAATGAGCAGATTCAGCGTCTCCATGTGTGTGTGTGTTTATTATCTGTGTATGACCACAGCACAGTGTGGTTAAACTCACTCCTGTGGCATAAACACTCCTCTCAGCGTAATTTAAGTGCCCTCTGTCTGATTTCTCTCCAGCAGTTGTATTTTTCATGTAATCAGGCCTGATATCCAGATGTACCACAACAGTTTTCATCTGTTCTAACGTCCGCCAATCCCACACCAACTGTACCGAAAACTAACTGAGGACTGAAAAATCAATGTAAATGCCCAATACTGGCAAAAACTGCCAGCATTTTAAAGCAGGTTTTATTTTTAAAATGCTACCTGCATGTATCTTTAATAATTCAAATGCTCCCTAAAATCCCTCTAAGGTGCCTTCAGGCTTCTCTGTGGTTCTTGGTATGTCACAACTGCAGGATCATAGTTGTGTCATATAGATGATGCTGTCTGTCGTGTCTAATTAAAGGACCATATCAGCCATTTTGCATGTTTGAGCCTAATATATTCGATTTTCATACACCTAAGGTTGCTGACAGTCATTTCCCAAAGGATAAAACCGTGTTTCAACTTTTCTGATATTTTGCAAAATCTCTTAATCTTTCAAAATCAAATATTCAAGCGATACACTNTTTCAACTTTTCTGATATTTTGCAAAATCTCTTAATCTTTCAAAATCAAATATTCAAGCGATACACTCACATTAAAAATCCATGTTTCGCCTGCTAATAGTTACGCAAAATTATGAAGTCACGGTCGTTTAAATTTTTCGATAAATGCAGGTCTTCTTTCAGGACTATATTCCCCGGTGGAGGCATACATTCACTCTGTGCTTTTTTTTTTGTGCTTAAATGTTAAAATTATGTAACTTTGACAAAACCTGAACACACGTCTTGTTCATGATGATGGATTACCTATCCCAAGAACGTCTCAAGTATCAACAAGTTGATTTTAATAGCAGAATGAACTGAAACCAATGGCGGTCTGGAAGGTAGGAAAAACATTTTTAATTCACCGTTCCAGTAGTATGCGTTGGGAAATGATTGTCAGTAACGTTATGTGTATGAAAATTGAATATATTAGGCTCAATCAAACATGCAAAATGGGTGGTATGGTCCTTTAAACAGTTTTACTGTAATCTGCTTCCACTTTGACAAATGAGAAGTCATTACATGTACTAAATCTCAAAAAAAGAAATATAGACATACACAAACACACACACATATACCTGATGAAAGCAATTCACAGCGTTGATAAAAGTGTTTGGGTGACTTTGTGTTCGGGTTAAGAGAGAGAGAGAGAGAGAGAGAGAGAGAGAGAGCATACATACTGTACATTTTTACCTTTCAGTTTTGGAGATTTAGTACAAAATGTTCTGCATAGAGACAGAAGGATTTGTGTTAACTTTTATGAGCTTCTGAGTAATTCTGCTGCCATCACTGTTCATACTAAAACACACACACACACACACACAAAGAGATGAATACTTGCAATTCCTACCTATCTCCACGTGCCCCCACTCCAACTACCCAGCTCTCCATCACCATGGTTACAATGATGCAGGTTACCGTGGCAGCCAAATCAGCCCTACACACACACACATGTGGAGGTCCAGTACACACTGTTTACCACACACAGACATACGCAGGCTGTGACGCTGAAGAGTTGAATAGAGTTTCTTTAGCTGTTCCTGTGAGGAGACGCAGATATCAAACTTTCAGCAGTTTCAACTCCATCACTTTTTTACATGAACTACCTCTTCTTCTTCTTCTTCTTCTTCTTCTTCTTNCAGTTTCAACTCCATCACTTTTTTACATGAACTACCTCTTCTTCTTCTTCTTCTTCTTCTTCTTCTTCTTTTTGGTTTTCATATTCAGATTCTCCTTTCTGCTCTGATTTCGTTCAAAATGTCTAAATGCCTGTAACAATCTGCTTTGTGACAGAATTATCATCAGTCTGTCTGTCCTGTGGCTGGTGTCATTTCTCTTATCATTTCTTGTTCTTGTTCTTTATGTTGTTTCAGTCTGAGCTGATGAAAATATGTTTCCACCTAGTGTTCACTTTAGGAACTGACAGGACTATAATTGCCTGTTTTAATTCATATTTCTTAAAGTCTGGGGGTACAAAAAGTCAAAATTAAAAAATAGAGGCTAATAAAAAAATAATACAAGTCAAGACTGACACAAGATCAAGCCTGACAGTCTTTTAGATGTTATACAGGGAGCTGATTGATAAGTTTTGAGTCTATCATATAAAGATCTATTGCTCTGTTCGACAGACCTCGGAAATCGAATTTTTCCCAGTTGGAAGTTCCAACTTCCGACCTCAAACCGTTCCAGCCAAATGTAATCAAAAAAGCATGGCTGAACACCAATTAATAGTAAAATTAATTAAACTTCGTAATAAAGTAAAGATAGACTACAGGTCTGTTTGGTTGTGTTGTTTTACAATGATATTAATCACAGTGTGTAAACTTTATGCAGAGAAGTAATATGAAATTATTTGCACTTACGTATCAATGGCAAATAGTTATTATACAAAATAGATAGCTAACTTGGCAATATATTCTGACCTTTTTCTTTCAATTTCGCGCAAGAAAAAATATTTTATTTGTCTTTTAGCTGATCATTTCTATTCACAAAGCTCGCTTCCACGGGCGCTGCCATGTTGAGTGACGTCATACTCGGTAAGTCGAGGTAGATCATTTTGGTCCGAGTTTTCCAGCCGGAGCTCTGACTTCAAGTGCCGTTCTAACGCATTTTTCCAAGTAAGAAATCAGAAAAATCTGAGTTCCGAGGTCTGTCGAATGCAGCATATGATAGGAACATTGCTAGACTCTGCCCATTCCTCTCTCAGCACAGCACCCAAATTCTCATTCACGCCCTGGTCATCTCCTATATCGACTACTGCAACGCCATCTTCTCTGATATGTTGTATGAAAACTCAGTCAGGTCGACTGGATTCAAGTTTTTTAATTCTGAAACATTTCACCATCCATCCAAATGGCTTCATCAGTCAGAAATGAAAACACAGAAGGAGGTTAAACCTCCAGTAACTACAGTAACTATGGTGTCAAATCACAACTAACCTTCAAATTAAATAGATATTATTCAACTTTTTGAATGTTGCATGATGTAAATTGCAGGAGACCATTGAAACCAACCAAAATCCGGATCAACCAGGAGACCACTGAAATTAGAAGTTGAAATTTGTTGTTTGAAATTTGTTCATTGTTTTAAATTTGAATGATGCAATTTACACNATTAGAAGTTGAAATTTGTTGTTTGAAATTTGTTCATTGTTTTAAATTTGAATGATGCAATTTACACCATGCATTATTAAAAAAGAAAAAAATCTGAATAATATCCATTTAAATTGAATTGAAGGTTAGTTGTGATTTGACACCATAGTTACTGTAGTTACTGGAAGTTTAACCTCCTTCTGACTGACGAAGCCATTTGGATGGATGGTGAAATGTTTCAGAATTAAAAACTTGAATCCACTTGACCTGACTGAGTTTTCATACAACATATCTACCACCTGGATGACTAAGAATCTTCATCAAAACATCCTTTCTGATCTTAATAAGCTTCTTCATCGACTCCAAATCATCCAGAACGCCACTGCCGGATCATCACCTGCATCAAATCGTCTGATCACATCACCCTTCTCTCATCCAGCTTCTCTGGCTTCCTGTTCAACAACGGATTAATTACAAACTTTTACTGCTGACTTTCAAAGCCCTCCATAATCTGGCCCCTTTGTACATCTCCTCCCTCCCTACACCTCCTCCCGTTCTCCATGATCCTCCTCAGCTGCTCTGCTCTCCGTTCCAGCCTTCAGACTCAGCATCATGGCTGCCAGAGCTTTCAGCTGCTCTGCATCCAGACTCTGGAACTCATTCCACTCCACATCCGTCAGCTGGACTCCATCACACACTTCAAATCACACATTTTCACACTAGTCTACACTCTCTAAATCAACTTTTTTTATATATACTTTTAATACCCTGTACTGTTTTAATTGTTTTAAATTTTTGTGATTTTGTAGTGCTGTAAGATGTCCTTAAGTGCCATGAAAGGCACCAAAAAAAAAAAAAAAANAAAAAAAAAAAAAAAAAGTATTATTACTACTATTATTATTATAGTTATTAATTTTAATTCAACATGCTTTTGCCAATTATGCTAGAGGGATTTTATCCAGGTTTCATCGAAGTTCTTTTCTTGGCTGTTTAGAAAAATCCTTCATTGTGGCATCATCATCTGAAGTAAAACGGTTCCCAAAAATATCTGAGAGGATTGAGGGAATCATGGATTGATATTTAATTTTTGTCCACCCTATACAGATCAGAGACCAGGAAAAAGAGGATGGAGAAAAGTCAGAAAAGAGGAAATTAAGAGTAGAAGGAAGTAAGAGAAAATAAGGAAAGGAAACAAGGAAGGAAGGGAGGAAGATTTGAAGGAGTGAAAACAGAAATATTACAGTTCAAATTCCGTTTGCTGAGTTTAATGACATACAAACCCTAAAACCTTCACTTCCTCTTGTGTGTGTGCGTGTGTGCATGTGCACTCACACCACAGTATGCATATTAGACAGTTAACCTGCATATTTATCCCCTTTGGGATTTGCTCCTCTTTGTCTTCTTAGTCTTAATCTCATTTCTCCTAATCCCCCCTCCTCCCCCAGACACACATACACACACACACACACACACACACATATCCATGCTCTCTTTTCCACCAGCAGCCATTCATGTTGTTGGACTACTGCTGTCGTTGTTGTGGATTCACGCTTAAACGCCATGGACCCTTCTCCCTCAAGACCACACCCAGTGATACCTGGGTAAGAATGCCGGGTAGAACGTAGAAAATCTGTTAGAATAAAAAAATTAAAGCTCTGAGGAGGATTGTGGGAGCTAACAGAGGCTCAGTGACCTGCACAGCTTCTCCAATAAGGTCTTTACCAAAGTCCAGCCATGAAGTTCTCAACACGTTTACTTTTTATTTTTTCAAATTGCATCTTTATGTGTTTTATTGATAATGCAGAAAGCAGAGAAGGTGACAAAGAACATCGAGATTATTCATTAGCTGCATCCATTGGTCACTCCAGTATTTTGATGTCATTGATTTATGTTTCTATTGGTTAATGATTACCTGTAGATTTATCATTGGACAATATATTAGAGTTTTCAGAGTGTTGTTTGAATCACGTCACCCTCTCAATAGTCATAATTTGCATTTATTGAAGTGCTTTTTGATTTTTTTTTTTCCAGAAATAACTATATGAATGGAAATCAATACAAGAGACTGAAGAATTTACAGGACAAAGCGCTTCATGTGTGTTTTAGCCATTTTATAATACATGTTATTCCAGAAAAAAAAAAATCAGGAAGCTAGCAAAGGTGTTTAGGTGCCTGTAAGGGTATTAACAGGAGCTCAGGCTCTTTGAGCTTTTGACACACATACCCATACACACATGCATGCACACGCACACTCATGACCACTGACTCATGGCCACTAAATTTATCATGTTGTCGTGCCATCTATAGGCCAAATACAAAAAAAAAAAAAAAAAANAAAAAAAAAAAAAAAAACTTGCATTGATTTGGTTTTTGTCTTCTAATTTTGGCTACACGTGTAAAATGTGCTCATGGTTATTTTAGTTTACGTGAAATAGGCCACACCTACAAGAAACTGACGAGGAAGTATATGAAAATGAAATGGAAATCTAAAAACAAACTAATTTATTCACACGTAATTTAAAATTTTTAAATAAATAACACGTGAAGGATTATCTGCACCATGGCACTGTAGAGTTTTTAGTTTGCTGAAGTTTTATGTATTTATTAATATGTATTCTTTTAGCCTATGTATTAACTATTGGGTATTTTACTTGCTGCGTGATTTGGTTTTTTAATCATAGCAATTGGCTGTTTTTTTTTTTTTTATTGATACTTTTTTAATTATGGATTTTTTTATATTGGTAGTTTTTATAGAATATATAGCAGTATTTGCTTATCTGTACCATTTCTCCTCCTGCTTGTCGCGTTTTTGCAGTTCTTGCTGAATGTTTTTTTTTAATGTCCTTCTTGAGCGTGTAACTGAATGTGCTTTTGACTTGTATGGTCTTTTATGTAAAGTCCTTTTAAGCACAGGGACAAACCAATTTCCCCATTGGGGATCGATAAAGTTACTATCAAATTTGGTTAAGATTGGCTGAAATTTGACTGAAAAAAGAATCTGTCAGACTGTCAGCAGAAATCATTGTGTCTCATACGGACAGCTTTGTCTTGAAGCAGGAAGTCCAGGAAAAGCATTTTGTTTCTATTTCTCAAGGTTCAAGACACATGACATGTTCATGCTTTAGATGGCTGCATTTAAAACTATTCACTGTTCACTGTTCTATTGGCCCGCACCCTAACTTTCTACCAAATATCATAGAAATTGGTTACAAGATATCCTGCAAAATAGCAAATAAACAACACTGAATTATGCTTTTGATGGAGATAAAATGCATCTTCCACATCTGAAGTCTCAACATACAGTTCTAACTCCCAGTACTTTTAATTGCAGCTACTTTCCTTCACTGTCACTTTCATTTTTATCCAAAATGAAAAGACCTTGAGGGGATGAGGGAGGAGAGAAAATCATAAATGAGATATCCACTAATGATCACTTCACGCCAACAGACATCCTGTAAAATGGATGTTTTAGACTTTATAGGAAATGATGAACTTTGCTATTAACTTTTTTGGATTTTTTTTTTTTTTTTTTTTTTTTTTTTAAAGCTGTTTGAACAGATGGAATGATGAAAGCTGTTTTCCTCTTTTAAGAGAAGCAATTAGTTTGGCATTGGAGCCAGGAATCTGAACTTCAAGGATGTTTCTGTGAATGTGTAAACAGTGATGATCTACTAGAAGAGGATTTGCTTTTAGATTTCACACACAAAAGACATCAAATAAAAATTTCATCTTTCCAGATATAGCAGATATTTTAACTTGTCATCACAGAGGAAAAAAACAGGTGTATCTAATGATATTAATGATGTTTCATTTTGGAGTTCTGGTGGAATGCGGTCATTATTATTATTAGATACAGCTGCATTATCCACAGATGATCAATAAAAGACAGCTCTTTACATATGAATATAATGGATTTCAGCTTTTTATGACCTTTGAGGTAATTTTGAGATTTTATTGCAGTTAAATGAAAAAAGAAAACTGAAGTGACAATACACTATACGTTGCAATGTACACTTAAAATATGTATTGTACTTCAGTATAAGTGTCATAATATTAACACCTGAAGTTACCGATAAGAACCTGTCCATTCCTCAAAAAAAAAAAAAAAAANAAAAAAAAAAAAAAAAACAAAACTATTTCATCTACAATGAAACACCCAATTTCATATCCTGCACTTTTTAAATTTTTTTTTAAAGGATGCCCTACAAATACCAATATAATTTTATTGAGAATTCTGCTGCTTTTAAAAACGTAATAAAGTTGCTTATAACCCAGAGGACTTTCCAAGCATGTAACAAGCTCCATGTGTGTTAAAAAAAAAAAAAAAANAAAAAAAAAAAAAAAAGCATTCAGCGAATGGTATTCATTATTTTATATGAAATTAAACCTGCCCACTGTGCTCTCTCCTCAGGTCGTCCTCCAGAATCTGTTGACATGCATGGTGTGCTTCTACTCTCTGTACTACATTGTGGTCAGTCTCTGCATTGGACTTCTCAGGTACATGTACACACAGCAGACAGAATTCAACAGGAAGTGGGGGTTTGAACATCTTTCTGCATTTCTGTGTTGTAACGTGTTTGTGTTTCAAGGGTTCATGAGATCAACAGTTTGACTCCTTTTGACTACACAACACAACCGTCATGGCAAAACCCCAAATACCTTGGTGAGTACTTTTTACTGACTACTGAGTACTGTCACATATCATCTCATCCTGCAGGGTCCAAACCCCTTAATGTCTCCCATAATAACCTCAATGATTTGTGTAATTAATTCAATATAAGAACTTTTCAGGCCAAGCCACATCAACACTTTGTTATTTGGCCTATAGATGGCGTTATAACAGCGTGATAAAGTTAAATCCTCAACTCAGGGGTCATGCAGCTAACCCAGATTAAAAAAAATTGTTCTAGCCCAGTACTGGCCCACACCCCCCATCTTCATTGGCCCACTTGTGGCTTGGAATGACAGCCCTCGTTTGGTCCGATTCTGGCTGCCAGATGTGAGCCACACACAGGCCTAACATAGCCATATGTTAGCCGTAAATCAGCCAAATACAATGAAAGTGGCCCTAATCTGGCCCACAGCCATTTTTTTCTGGCATACCTGTTTTTTTCTGTGGCCCAAAGGCTGCAGGAATGACGGCCCTCTGTCAGATATGAGCCATAAAAACACCATAGCATCAGCCACAACTCAACCTAATATACCAGGACTGGTCATAATCTGGCCAAAGTTTCATCACATATTAAATTTAAATCTTAATCACTGATATTTAACTGCCTGCTTTAGCAAAAGTAAACCCTGCTGAAAGAAATAGTTATCAGAAAGTATAGTAGTTATTGTTACTATAGCAATAATTTAGTTAACATACACAACAGCTAAGATAAACCTTACGGTATGTACACAAGTAACTAAACTTCTAACCAGGCTACAATGAAATGGAAAAAAAAAAAAAAAAAAAANAAAAAAAAAAAAAAAAAAACAATTTCTCAAAATTTTGTTTTAATTATAACAAACTGCCATTTAAAAACAAGCACTTAAACATGTTGGAAAAAAAAAAAGAATTTCTTTCTGTAAATGGTTTAAAACAAAATCACATGGTCTGTTGAAGAAAAAACTAGATAAATGCATAACCCAGGAATCCAGGGGAAAAAAAATAAAAAAATTTTGAAGGTAAACTTGCAGTCCTAAACTATACAGTGTGTGTGTGTGTATACATCAAAAGAAAACACAAGATTTCAGAAAAAAATTAAAAGAAAATGAGGGAGAACTGTGAAAAACCCTCAAAGCTTGAACAAGGCAGTTCACCAGAACATACTTTACATGTCAGTATTTAAATTTTGAGCTCAAACATGTGAAACCACTGTATGATCCTTCATATACATCTTGGTATGTAAATCTGAAACTTGTTTCAAGTCTCTACCACTTGATTTTAACAGTATAGTGAAATGAACTGAAAGCAATGACAGGAAAGGAGAAAATTTGGGGATTTAGCAAAACAATAGGGAAAAATAATTGTAATATTTACTGCTCCTTTTGGGAAGACAGCTGTCAGCAACATAACATTTCAATAAGATGAATCGATAATAATAAAGAGCAAGGAGAACAATAATACCCAGCCTTAACTCTTTATGATGCTGAAAGTCATTTCAAAGTTTTGCAAATCTTTTTTTGGTCCATTAAGAGTCCTCTCTCCATCCTTCTTTTCCTCTCTCCATCCTGATCACCAACCAGCTGAAGCCATTTTTTAACATAGCTCTCAATTTCATAATTGGTGGCAGTTGCAGTCATTCTGTTTTTCCTGACAGCATCTAAAAGAGAATTATTTTTCATACACAGGAAAACAAATGTAACTTAGAAGATAATCACATTATAGAAACTTTCCATGAAGAAATTAATACATTCTAAAAAAAAAAAAAAAANAAAAAAAAAAAAAAAGAACAAATAAAAAGTGCAAGCAAGTTTTACTATGATAACTACATACCATCTTTCAGCTGCAAGCCATGAAATTCCTTCTTCCCATTGATCCCACGCCAGTTCAGCTGTTTGGCAAGGGAGTTAGACATGATCTGCTTCATGGTTCTCCAAACGGTATCTTTGACATTGACTCCCCTCACAAGGCTTAAGGATGTCACCTGCAAAATATAATAACCATGAGTGCAACTCATACCAAATAAACTGATATAACATGTGTAATGAAAATGTATTATTACCATTTTGGCTCTGAGGTCTGCCTGATCCTTAAGATCATTTTCCAGAGCTTCTAGTGTGGTGATATCCTTCAGTGGAAGCACACCTTCAGGTAAGAGTCCTTCCCCACTTGCAGAATTGATTCTGTTCACCTGTAACGTCTGCTGGATCATCTTCATTTGATCCATCAGCATATCTATTTTTATGTTTATATTATGGAGAAGAGCTTTAAAAAAAAGAAAAAAAAAAAAAAAAANAAAAAAAAAAAAAAAAGTCATCATTATCATCAAAATCATCAGGCAGAGTTCCACTGAGAGGAAGCTTTAACCGAACAAGCTGACTGCCCAGATGCGGTGTGACAAAACAAGACAGCACAATCTCTTATGGATGATATCCTTGAGGATTTTATGGTGTTGTCAGGGCAGATTATTTAAAATTTTGTACACAAGACAAACATCTGAATACAATCTAAAATTCTCAAAACTTCATAGATTTCATTTCTCCAATATCTTACAATAACGGTACTGAATTGGCTTTTTATCTGAAACTTTTAAGCTTGTTTGTACAAAGACTCTATTGGTTTAACAACATTTATTTACATTTACTCACATGTCAAGTCACCTGATGATGATGGTGTTCCAAAGTTTTCTGTCAGCTGCTGACGATATTGAGGTCTTTCATTACACTGGTGATGTCGAGGGGTGTCTGTTGCCTGGCTGTATCAACAATAGGGCAGACAAAGCAACCAAAGAGATGCTAAAATGTGCTGCCCAGGTCCTTAAACAATCTCCTAAATCCTCTCAGGGAAAATCATTCCCTCCATCATCATAACTATATCAGAAGACTCAACATATTCATTCCTCTCTGAATCTCTGTTTGGGGGCAAATCAGTACTGGAAGAGGCTGCACCACATTCATCACTCACACTATTTACAGGCCGAAACCACTGGTTAACTCCCTTAACAGCCCGTTTTCTTAAATTGCTGCGTTTGACATTCCATTTGTATCTCTCCATTATACAGGACAATGCCACTAGTAGTCTTGAAAGTATCTCCTTGGTTTACTGTAGCCAGATAAATCCCAAGTATCCAGATACTCTGAAAAAGAAGGAAGACAAGGAAATTCACCATTAACATTATTAGAGTATGCGTTCATATTTGGGTTTTAATTTCAACAAAAGCACAGTCTGTGATACGTGAGCTTTGTGAATGGAAATGATCAGCTAACAGGCGAATAAGATATTTTTTCTTACATGACATTGAAATAAAAAGGTTAAAATATATCACCAAGTTTTGCCATTGATATCTAAGTGTAAATAATTTCAGAGTATTACTTATCTGCACACGTTTAATACCTACTGTGATTACTATCATTGTAAAACAACACAACCAAACAAGCCTGTAATCTAACTTTACTTTAGTTAGCATTTATTAGTAAGTTTATTTAATCTTACAGTATTAACTGGTGTTCAGCCATGCTTTTTTGTTTACATTTGGCTGGAAAAATCCCACTTCCGAGGTTTGTTGAACGCAGCATGAGCACGTGGTTTTCAGCACGAGCAGAGGAAATCCGTATGTAAAAGCAGCGTTTAAGGGGGAAATTTATCTCCTGAAAATAAAAATAAAGCCCCGCATTTCTAAATAATGACTGCCAAACAGAAGCATATCAAAATTTTCTCAAATGCTAAATATCAGTCGGCTTATATACAAGTTAGCATGAAATTGCGCCAATTTGCGCTAACATGCACTAGCTTCTGCAACCTCACGGAATGACCTTTTGTTAGCTACAGACTCTTTAAAAAAGCAAGGTAGAACACATATAATTTATCATTTATGTAGCGTAATATAATTAGCAAGTGCTGACAAGCTGAATAACACATATAGTTAGTTCTACAGACAGTGACATTGCTAAGTGAGCTAACATTAGCAAGCCTGGCGACCTAGCACCAAGATGCTGAAATGTAACTTCTGTCATATGGTACCGGTATGCCCACAATTAATGTATTAATTAATACAGTAACTAATAACTATTATTATCTGACTTACCTGCACAATCACAACGCTTGCTATCTGTGTCCACAGTGCTGCATATAAAACGACGCATTCGATTCTCGTAAGGCGCGCTCAGTCAAATCCCAGTGTAGGAGTGACCGTGAACTAGATCTGTTCTATGATTGGACAAGACTGACTTTGCGTCAGTGTTATAGCCCAATGGTAGTGGGGGAAGGAGAGACGTAATCATGGCTGACAAAACCTGACAGGCTTTTTTCAGTCTAGGCTACAAATAAACCAAAAATAGAGTTCTTTCAAAATTGATTATTTTCATCATAATTTAATTGAGAGCCAAATCAAATAGTATTTCCAATGGTAAAGTACATTAAGGCACCATTTGTACAGTGATATACAAACATCTTACTTGACAAAATCTTATGTGAATGTTGTAAATCTTCATTTACAACATTCCAAAATTGGTCTGAATGTATTTTGCCATATATCTATTTTAACATGTAGGACACAGTTGGCTCACATCCAGCTTGCCTGAGTTCTGGATGTGGCCCACATTCAGTTTGGGTCGTTTGGGCCACACCAGCAATTTGACATGTGGGCCACTTAAGGCTCACATCAGTTTGTCGTTGCCGCAAGTGAGCCGGCAGTGCCACAACTTAGCCAGAACTGACCCACATCTGCATGTTATCTGTTAACGAACAAACAGATTTTCACGGAGCCAGCATAGCCACAGATGACTTTAGAATTTTGAAAGCCAAATTTATGATGACTGTGTAATTGTCTGATATTAGGAGTATATATAAGAATTTGGAAAAGAAAATATCCTTTACTCTTTATTTACTCATCTCTCTCTCTCTCTCTCTCTCTCTCCAGTTGGTGTGATCTCCACAGAAGTGACCTATATTTTAGGAGGGCTGGTGTTCGCCTGGATTGTGGAGGAGTGGGTTTGGGATTACGCCATTACTGTCACACTGCTGCATGTAGCAATGACTGTAGCAGGTAAAACACACACACACACACACACACAAAGTGAATCAATAGAACAGAACAGTTGATAGGATTGTGGCCTTGTTATGTAACTGGATTTGTCACCCTGGTTTAGTATATCAACGCAGACGCATACAAACACAATTAATGTAATCTCATGTATATTTCACTTGGATAGATTTGTTTTATCCATTTCATGATTTTTAAAAATAATTTACATGCTGTTGTTTTTGTATTTCTGCAGTGATGTCAGACTTCCCTTCTGCTGAACATTGGTGGATCGCTCTCGGTAAGATCTGTTCTTTCTATGTTCATCTTTTGTCTATCCATCTGCTTGTATATGTATTTTATTTTCTAGTTCTCCATCTCAGTACTGCTTCCAGTTTCAGGCTTGGTGAAAAGGACATATTTCTTTTGTTTCTGCTTAGGTTCAGGCCTGGCGATGATGTTATTCGGAGGGCAGCTCCTGGCCTATAAACTCTTCAATAACAACTTTGTCTATCCAGCTGAACTGCAGAACTTCTGATGAACAGAGAGAGAGGGAAGGAAGGCGAGAAGATGGGTTAGACGTGTATTATACCAGCAAACCTACAAAATATTGTAAAATACTTTTTATTTGTAACACATAACTACAGTATCTTTAACAATAATCAGGTGTTTTATCTGACAGTATATGAATTAGCAAATGAGCATTTTGGATCACTAAAGTCAGCAGTAAACCTGTTTTAAAGCAAATTGTGATATATTATGTTTTTTCAACCACATTCTTGTACAATTAAGATGTTGTTTTGTATTGTTTTTTACACATTAAATACTGTACTTTGTTAGCATGATAGAATATAGAACATCTGTAGCATTACAAAGGCAAAATCTGGGACAGTGGATAAGCTGACAAACTCCCATTATTTCTTGTGTAATAGTTTGCTCTGATTTAAGTGTCTGGTCAAGAAATTATATGATTTTTTTTGTTAAGATTACAAAGAGGAAATCAAATCAAACCTGTTTAGATGCTATGACAGGAACAGATTCACACCAAAACAAAAAAAACAAACAAAAAAAAAACACCTTAAAAATTCAAACTTTCATGTGGAATGTGGCCCGGTTGTACATTTATAGTTATAGTTTAGATTGTTACAAAAATCTGTTAATTTACATTAAAGATGTGGTGCAAAATGTGACTGTGTGTCCTTGTTGACCCCAAAGCTACAGCCTAGGAAAAAAAAGGACCAGATAAGCATTTATACATAATGAAAATTAGAAATTGCTGAGGTGCTCACTTATCAAACCTGGACTAGACTCATAATGAAGGTCTGAAGACTATTTCAAACTTGATTTGTGAAACTTTTGTTAAATTTTTGTCTTTACATGAGACAAACTTCTAAATAAATACTTTCTCTGACAGCCAGGTGAGCTTGTAAAAACAGTCACACCTCATATTGATTTTAATCTGTTAGGGTTTGCTATTGACTGAATGTCAAAGTTCACCAAAGCTTTCCTACTTGAGTGAATCTGACAATTATTATGACTCTACTGAAATAAACTAAACGAAATTTTGCTGTCAGAATGCATATGCCTACTTTTTCTACAAAGATGAATTCATTTATCCTAAAAATTAAGTCTGTAAAAAAAGTGTTTGACTCCAAGTTGATCTAGCTCAAGTGGTAGAACGTTGCGTTTATATATAGGCCTTCGGGGTTCGAATCCCGTTCGTCTTTTTTTTTTTTTTNTTTTTTTTTTTTTTGTATTCTCTATTTTTAAAAGTAAGAAGAGACAAACTTTGGCATCACAATATGCTGCAGTATCCATTATATTAAATGAATATATCTGTCCAGATTTACTTTATAAGATATATGACTGTCTTCCAACTTGGCTCGGCTACTTTAAGGGCAAACGCCTGCTGATTTGACTGCAGTCCAACTCCTGTCCAGTGCCAAAATAAAGTGGCAAGTGTTCGCATCAATTATCTCCTTATCTGAGCTATAACACACATTTCTTAGGGTAATACTAAGTTATCCAACAGCTAAAATGTCAAGAAACGGATTAATATCCAGTTTTCGGTGGATGTTACACGCCGAAGCGCAGCAGAGGACGAACACTCCGGTAAGTTCGTTTTAACAGGCTAGCTAGTTAGCTAAAAGCTAGCGTGTTAATGATGCTGATGCTAACAAGACAGACATGCTAATTTTAGCCTGTTATTACCACCAGCTGGGAGTTTGTTTTTAATATTCCTCTCGAAATATTTTTAAATCATTGTCAAATGTTCTTAAAGGGCCTTGGTGTTAGTTACATAGAGGCTAATTTGAAAATTAAGGGGAAATTTTCATGCGGTTAATCATGGGTTATTATGAGTCCTGAAAACTTTAGAAATATGGCGCAACTTTTTGGTCATAACTGATGGACCACTGAGACAGGTAAGATACTGCATTAGTGCTTCAGTATAAATTTAATTTTAATGCATTTAGTCCAGTCACTTTTTGTGGAGCAGATATTTATTTTGTACATGACAGATAATTTATACAGATATACATTTTATATATCAATGAGTCATTATCAACGTGACTGACCCAACGATTAGGGTTTGGCATTGTTAATTAAAAAAAAATATTGTGTTAATAATTGAAAGGACTTTTTAAACTGCTTAAAGGACCATACCATCCATTTTTCATGTTTGGGCCTAATATATTAAATTTTTATACATGTTAAGTTATTGACAATCATTTCCCAAAGGATAAAACTGTATTTCAGCTTTACTGATTTTGCAAAACCTCTTAATCTTTCAAAATCAAATATTTAAGTGATACATCCACCTTAAAAATCGATGTTTCGCCTGCTAATAGTCACGCAGCCTTATGAAGTCATGGTCATTTTTGGGACTGTATTCCCAGGTGGAGACATACATTCACTCTGCGCTTTTTGTTACACTTAAGCGCTAAAAAGACATAACTTTGAAAAAAAAAAAAAAAAACCTGAATTTAATCTTGTTCATGATGATGGATTACCTATCCCAAGAACGTTTCAAGTATCAACAAGTTGACTTTATTAGCATATTAGAATGAACTGAAACCAATGGAGGTCTGGAAGGTAGGAAAAACATTTTTAATTCACCGTTCCAGTAGTATGCTTTGGGAAACGATTATCCGTAACGTTATGTGTACGAAAATTGAATATATCAGGCTCAAACATGCAAAAAGGATGGTATGGTCCTTTAAGTGTTCTCATATTACCCTGATACTGCCTAAAGTTTTAAAAACAGTAAGCATATACTGAATAGATACAGAACAATTACCACTAAGAAGGTGTAATCATGACTAATCAGCCTGTAGCAGAAGCGTGCATGTTTTATTAATTATAGAAGAAAATTATGTATGCATGTTTTTATGGATCGACACAACGATTTATTGCTGAAATGCCATCCACTGTCTCCTGAATGGCATTCTGTCAGTCTTTGGCTGCTATAAGCGGCACAGTTTTGACACTGTGACCTTTCTAGCATTGAACCTTGTGGCCATCATATTATCTAATAACACAGATAGTTGTGGTATTTAAGTTTGCTATGTATATTACAATTGCAAAGTTGCTGCTGCTCTGAAAATGACATTTTAATTTTCTCCGGGAGAAAATTAAAATGTCAGAGAGGGAAGAGGCATAACAGAGGGCAGATGCGTCATCTTAATATTTTCTCCATTCATTTAATTTTTTATTGTAGAGTCCTTTTGAGCAGTTGCGCCAGCAGATGGAGGACATTTTGGGCGATGGAGGGATCCTGAAAGAAGTGGTCCAACCTGGGGAAGGCCCACCTGTTCCCCACGATGCTTCAGTATTGAGTATTTGTTGATTTATTTATAAGTATTTCTAAGGTCACTTCACATTGTAAGACCTCCTAACTCAGTAACTGTTCAGTAATAATTTTTTTCAGCTATAACTTTGCTTTATTTTCTCCCACAGTCCATTTTTCTAGTTTTCTGGAATATTCTGACCAGCCTTTCAACACGACCACTCACCTTACATACCCCCGGATGATGAAATTAGGGAGAGGTCAGTTTTATTGAGCAGTAATTTGCAGAGCATTAGTGTTTAAAATAGTTGCCACATGGAAAGATGTTGAGGATGTGTAACTGGAGGGAGGACGGGAGGATTTTTCTCTCCATTTGCAATGTTATAGCAGTTATTTCACAACTAATTCCCGTTCATAACTTGACGTCACTTTGTCAATGATCCACAGACGTGACGCTGATCGGTCTGGAGATGGGTCTCCAGACAATGAGGAAAGGAGAATTCTCTCGTTTCCTTTTCCAGCCTCAGTATGCGTACGGGGAGATGGGCTGCCCTCCACTCATTCCTCCTGCTGCCACAATTCTGTATGAGGTCCAACTTCTCGACTTCCTCGACTCGGGCAAAGTGGACGACTTTATTGCACTGGATCCGGTAGGGAGGCTGCAGCAGCTTTACTGTCATCACAGTCTGTCAGTACTAATAACGTTGTAGCACCAGAAGCTGTTTCATTTTTCAGTCATTTATGCATTTTTATTTATTCAGTTTCTATTTGTGCGACAACAAAAAACTAAGGAAATTTACTATTTTGACCCCATTGTTAAGATATAATCCCTTATAATTGATAAGATGTTTTTCACTGTGAAATATGCATGTTTGAGGTGATCATCTGGTGGAATAATTCCTTTTAAGATAACAGTATCAACTGCCTCGTATTACAGTTATAAAACAAAATCTATTCATAATCAAAACACTGTACATTGGAGGATTTTAGTTTGAGCCACCTTCCATTACCTCCTCAGGATGAGCAGAACGCCGTTCCTCTGTCAGCACTTACTGACGTTGTCAACACGCTGCGCAGCTTTGGCAACCGTTGCTTCAACCAGAGCCGTTACGATGATGCCAAAGATCGCTATAAGCAGGTAGGTCTTGACATTTGTTAAATGAAAGCCATGTTCTGTTTTTTACAATAGTTCAGTGCTGTTTTTATTTTATGCTTCTGTCGGTCAGTCTTTCAAGTACCCAGATCTTTGTCATTTCTAAAGAAAAATTGCTATATTGATGTAGCTTAGGGACTGTCTAATTTTACTCGTCACAAAAATGGATATTATGTACGACCCCATTTTATGAAACTTTATAGAATTGTGAACTCTTTGCACAGACTTTTACTCTTACTTCAGTACAGTAAATGTGTTCTTTTGCACTATTCTCTGTCTGTGCTCTTTGTCTTGTTACTGCACTTCTAGTCTACGTGCATGATGTTGAAGGACCATTTTGCATGTTTGAGCCTAATATATTCAATTTTCATACTTGTAATGTTAGTGACAGCCATTTTCCAAAACATACTGCTGAAATGGTGAATTAAAAAAAAAATTTCCTACCTTCCAGACTGCCATTGGTTTCAGTTCATTCTGGTACGCTATTAAAATCAATTTGTTGATACTTGAAACGTTCTTGGGATCGGTAATCCATTACCGCGAACAAGACATGTATTAAGTTATGTAATTTTAGCGTTTAAGTGCAATAAAAAGGCAAAGTGAATGTACAGTATGTCTCTACCGGGGAAAATAGTCCCAAAAAATTTAAACGACTGTGACTGTGACTGTGACAGACGAAACATGGATTTTTAAGGTGGGTGTATTGCTTGAATATTTGATTCTGAAAGATTAGGAGATTTTTTCAAAATATAAGAAAAGCTGAAATACAGTTTTATGCTTTGGGAAATTGTGAGTAATGTAAAATGTGTGAAAATTGAATATGTTAGGCTCAAACATGCAAAATGGATGGTATGGTCCTTTAAATGTAGCATCAGGAGGTCCTGCAGAAACAGCATTTCATCCCGACTGTGTACTTGTATATGGATAGTTTGACAATAAAGCTCTGATTCTGAATAGATTATTTTTTTTTTTGAAGTTCTGAATAACGTGTTAGAAAAGGTGAAATTCTGTGAGCCGTCATGGCTTTGCTGCTTGGTCAACAGGCGATGACGCTGCTGGCAAACAGGGAAAAGCAGAATGAGGAAGAGAAGGAGAGAATCAGGACAACAGTGCTTCCACTCTATCTGAACCTGTCTCTCACTGAGCTCCGCTTGGACAGCCCCCACAAAGCCCTGAAATACGCCAACAAAGCTTTGGAGATAGACTCTCACAACACAAAGGCTCTCTTCCGCTGTGGACAGGTCAGAAAGTAATTTTTTAATTTATTTTTAAACACTAAATTTCATATTGCAAGTTGACATTAAACATAATCTTATTTGCACACCATCAATCCACAACATGACCTGAGAGGATCTCCTGGCTGCAGGTACTAGGAGCTAGTTAGAGGCTACATTAGCCTCATTTTAGCCTTAGTTTTCTGAATGTCAGTGCAGTACAGAATTTTTCTGCAAAAATGACTTTACATTTTCTGATGTCATTCCTTCTCAGGCTTACATGGAGCTGCAAGATTATAAAAATGCCCAGAATTGCCTAATAACTGCGCAAGCAAAAAAGCCCTTTGACAGTGACATAAACAGCCTTCTGAGGAAAGTGGCAGTGTAAGATGAACTTTTGTTTGTACACATTTAGTAAGTTTAGAATAAGTACTTAGTGCTGTAATCAAGACATCAGGCCAGTGGTTTGATGTACTGTACTGGAAAAGAGAAAAAGCCTATGTTTGATAAAGATTGGAGTATATTTGGTTTCTCATATCAGAATAGGATTTCTGCAAAAGTAATTCATACAATCAGGTCTGCATCGTCCCTACTAATGGGATTAGCCCAGTTTCAAGGTACTCTAAAGATATGTGTATGTTGTTTTAATCTCCTAGGTGCTACAAAGAGAGCGTGGACAAACAAAAAGACCTGTACTCAAAGATGTTCAAATAGCTGAAGGTGAAGATGGAAAGATGTGAGATGAAGGTAAGAAATCCTGGAATCCTGTTCTGAAGAGAAAGCTTTGTCTATGCAAGCTATTTTTGATAGCATTAGCTACTTACGTACTATGAGCAGCTGTTGTTAAGTAGCTAATAGAGTGGGTAGTGTGCATTTATGTAACACACACACATTTTGGATGAATTTGGTGTTTGCTTTTCAGCTTCTCTTAGATGTTTATGCAGTTTGCGTTATGATTTCTGTGAAGCAAGCTGAGGGGGATTACACTGAAAAGATTATTTCCTGATGAATACAATTATTGTGTTTTGCAGATGACAGAATAAAGAGCGACCTTCAAAGATCATGAGCGCGTATGTCTTCAGCAGTGGAAATTCTGGAATTAAAATCTGTTGTGTTTTTGTTAAAGTTTCAAAGTTTTTATTTGTCACATGCACCCATACAAGTACAACAGCAGTGAAATGGTATTGTCTGGTATGTTCCCCGACTGTGCTACTTAGGAAGAAAATATATAAAATAAAACAACATAAATAAAATAAGGATAGGCAAGAAGAGCAAAATTGAAAATTTGAGGTGTACAATATGTAGTCTATTTATAACCAAAACCAGCAGGATAATGTGTGAACCTGAGTATTGATAAATATGTGCAAAAAAGTAGTACTGTACATAGTGCAAATACAGCTCAGATGAGTGTGTGTGGTGAGTGTAAGTGCAAGAGAGAGACGGGGAAGGGAAGGAGGTGTAGATGATCCATCATGTATTGCTGTTGAAGAGCTTCCTCATTGCCTCCTGAAATCCACCACCAGCTTCTTGGTCTTGTCGACGTTCAGGGAAAGATGGTTGTCTCGGCACCGCAGTGAGAGACTGTCCACCTGGTGTTTGATATTAGCACAGTCGCACCATCACAGCAAACAACACACTGTTATTACTTCAACGTTTGGACATCTGTGTTAGCAGGTGAAACATTGAATTTTAAGGTGGGTGTATCACCTGAACATTTGATTTTGGAAGAGTAGGGGTTTGGCAAAAATTAATACGATTTTATGTTTTGTAAAATGGTTGTTAGTAATATATGTACAGATAGTATTTATAGGGCTCAAACATGCAAAATCACTGGTATGGTCCTTTAAGGATACAAACGCTTGTAAAAATAAAAAAATAAGAATGCATTTAGTGAAGCAGCAGCTCATAAAGAATGTGAACCTGATTTTAAAAAATATAATTTGTTAGTGTATAATTTATGAAAATAACATAATAAGCCAAAGTACAGGGAAATGCGTCCAGATCTCATTGAAACCCAGTTTGCACCAGGCGGTCAGTACCATATCTGGACAGCAGGGGGCACTGTGACCTGTAAAACATTTGCTGTTATCTCAGCCAATCATTATGTTTTATGTGTAGCCCCGCCCCCTGTCCTGCCCTGCCTTTCTCAGTCAGACGTGCAGTGGAGAAAGACGAGGAGAGAGAGAGAGAGAGAGGGAAAATAGAGTTTGATGTCAGCATGAGTCGGCAACAAAACACTCCAACGGCAAGCAATGATAGATAGATAGATAGATAGATAAGGAACTATCCACTGGTGATTGGATGTCAAAAGAAGAAGAAAGGGAGGGGAAACATGAGTCGCCAGCAGCAGCAGCAGTCCCAGGGAGTGGTTTTGACAGGTTACCATAGCAACGTCGAACTACTGCCGAAAACTGGTGTGTGTGCACCCTGTCCAGCAGCCCAGGACTCTGAGTCTGCTCTGCTCAGGTGGGAAGTGTCTGTGTATATGTGTGTGTGTGTGTGTGTGTGTGAGAGAGAGAGAGAGAGAGAGAAAAAAAAGAAGTTCAAAGTGTTAGTTTTCTTTTTTGCTGTCACCATTTGACCCGGTTAGCTGTTACTTAGCTTGGGCTAGCTCCGCCCTTGGTCTTGGGCTATGTTTTTCCTTTAGCACATTCCTAATCAGCATGCTAACCTTGAATGTGTCATACTGGCCCAGATTTAGCACGTTTACTGATCCAAATCAGAAAAAACTATCTGCTGTAGGTCTTAATTTTACTTAAGAATGTGATGTCGGTATCAGGAAGCTTTTATATTGGGCTTTAGTTTGCATCTGTGGCTAAATTTAAACTTAGAACAGTAGAAAAAACTATAAATATTATCATTGCTAATTATTAGCTGATTTGAGTGAAACTTGTTGCTATTTCAAAGCTAAAATACACTTACACTAATGCAGCTGCATATTAGGACTGAAACTAATGGCCGTTTTCATTATTAATTCATCGTTTAGCTTAATGACAAACGTCTGACAAACGATCCCAGAAACCACAGGGATGTTTTCAAACTGCTTATTTTGTCTAATAAACAGTAAAAAAACAAAACAATCCAATCATATTAATTTATATTGATATGAAACAGAGGAAAAACGGCAAATCCTCACATTGGAGAAGCATGAATGAGCAAATGATCATGGTTTGTAAAGGATAAAACTTAAAATAATTATCAAGTCAGTGAACGATTAGTTTCATTCAGCATTAATTGACAAATTATTTAAGACCAGCTGCATAAAGCATCAGCTGGGAGTTTGAGTTACATGACGTCATTCATAAAGTAAAATATATGAATCAATCAAATAGATGCTTGGATGATGCATTTGAAAATAATTCAGGCTTTTTATTCGTCATGCTGCCATGTTTATGACTATATGAGTCATTTTGAGTTTGGAGCCAAAAAAGTACAGTTACTCTTTTCATTATAACAAAGCAGACATGTCCAGTCGATCAGGCCAGGCTCTGTGCGTGTGTGTGTGTGTGTGTGTGTGTGTGTGTGTGTGCATGCATGCATGTGTGTGTGTTCGGTCATGTTTTGATCAGCATACAACTGCTGTCAACAACAACTGTGGTTTGGTAGAAATGAGGTCCCAGAGAGGACCAGTCCAGCTGGCATACAGACGGACACACCTGGCATGTGTGTGTGTGTGTATGTGTGTATACAGTGTACTGTATATATGTGTGCATGTGCGTGTGTGTCTGTTCCAGATGGCTTGTCCAGCTAACAAGAAAAAAACAGCATCACATTACAGCCAGCCTTTGTCTCACCTCCCACAGCACTGTGTGTGTGTGTGCGTGTGTGTGTGTGTGCGCCCTGTCTAGGTTGANCAGCCTTTGTCTCACCTCCCACAGCACTGTGTGTGTGTGCGTGTGTGTGTGTGTGTGTGCGCCCTGTCTAGGTTGACTTGTAGGCTTAGTTTAGTGGTCATTGTTTCCCCTGGCCAGGAAATGAGAGATCGAGAGAAAGAGACAGACAGAAAGTTACTGGCCTTCTGCCAACACTGGACATCCGACCTAAGGAGCCTGAGGTTAGGTGTCCTTCATAAGAATGTCCTTTTGTTGAAGACGCTCCTCCTCGAACGCAGGTCACAATGAACAGGAGCTTTTTAGGCAGCCGAACAATCAATACAAAACGTTAACCGACTTTCCGTCTTGTATTTTTATATCAAACCTCTTACTTGCCTTTGGGACAGCACTGTGTTTTTTCTGCGTTTTCTGCAGCCTCACTGCGTTTCACGAGGCAAATATAAATATTTAAACTAATAAAAGCGTCACAGATTTTATACAAATCTGCTCCATCAAACCAAACGTCTTCTTATCTGCCAAATAGTGATCCCACTGGTTTACACTGTTGAATGATGCTTTCCTGTTTGTCCAGCCACAATTTTCAGTTACACAAGGAATTATAGCAAATTAAAGGAGCATACGGGTGATTTTTGCATGTTTGAGCTGAATATATGAAACACCCATTTTCTTAAACATGGTAAATTTTAGAGTTGTTTTTCCTACTTTCCAGACTGCCATTTAATACGCTATAAAAAATCAACTTGCACAGACTTAAAAATGTGCTTGAAATAAACAATCCATAACAGCAAACTTTTTTGTTAAAGTTACTTAATTGATTAAAGTATTATAGTCCCTGGAGAAGATGGCTTTTACTGAAAAATTAAAATGACTGTCTCCTTTACAGTCGTGTATGTGTGTTTGCAGGCGAAACATTGAACTTTTAATTTTTGAAAGATTAGGGGATTTGACAAAATAACACAAAAACTAAACTAAGGTTTTGGAAAGTGGTTGGCAGCTAGTATTTATTGGTCTCAAACATGGTAAATCACTGGTATGGTCCTTTAAGGATCGCAGAACTTGAAGTGTTATGTGCAGCAGTGGCATTTTTGTATTTTCCATGTCCGTCCATGTCCATTTCCAGCCATTTGCCCAGAATTAACTGCTGGTTCTGGTTAATTTTAGATGGACAGACATCCAAACTCCACAGCTGAAATTGTGCGGTGAAGGTATAACTTCACGCCAGACATCAGGAAACATCCATGAAATGAAATTAGACCTGGTACCTGTCAGTAAAAACACACGACAGACTGACTGAACAAAATAATAAGCACACACACATAACCCACTGAGAGAGACAAGTGATTCGAGAGACAGACAGGCAAAAAAAAAAAAAAAAAGNAAAAAAAAAAAAAAAAAGGGATGAAGAGACAGAAGCATACAGGACAAAGACAAGCGTGTGTGTGTGTGTGTGTGTGTGTTTGTGTATGTGTGTGTCAGAGAGAGAGAGAGAAAGATGGAGAACAGAGACGGCCTCTGTCTTTCTGTCTCATAGATGACAGCTGGCACCTGTTGATCTGAATGGGAATATCTCACACACACACACACACACACACACACACACACACACACACACANTATCCCTCTCTTTCTTTTTCTTTTTTTTTTGCCTACACACAGCTGTGTATTCTTTCTCTTTGGTTGAAACTTTCATATGAAAGAACCTTTTTTCCTGAAATACAATTAATCAGAGCTTCTATCACATCTGACCAAATGCGTGTTCAGTGTCATGTCAGCTGAGGACTTTGACACTAGAGTGGTGTAAATCTTTACACACACACACACACAAACACAGAGAGAGAGAGAGAGAGAGAGAGAGAGAGAGAGTAATCAGTAATTTTCAGATTAATTCTTGTGTTCCTGTTTGCACCAGACAATATGGATTCACTTGTACAGATCTCAGGGCATTATTTTTTCTGTACACACACACACACACACACACACACACGTCCATGANATCTCAGGGCATTATTTTTTCTGTACACACACACACACACACACACACACACGTCCATGAACACACACTCCATCTTTGTCGGCATCTCAACAAGTGATAAGAGGTGTGTTGACAAAAGCACATGTAGAACACACACACACAAACACACAACTGTGGCACTGCATGTCCTTTAAATGTCATTTGTGCACATATTTGTGTAATTGTGTGTGAGAGAATATATTTGTTTTATTCACAAGGTCAGTCCGGCTGCCCTCGGTGGCTGAGCTAAGATTGTGTGAATTATGTTTTTGTGTGTGTGTGTGTGTGTGTGTGTGTGTGTGTGTAGCTTTGATTTCTGTTGTGTGTGTCTTGTATGCACACATATCGATACTCACAGCGTAAAGGATCGTTGAGTGGTCAAGAAAAATGCTCGTCATGGACGCTACAAGGCTTAATTTTTAACACGGTTGTAAATATGATTTGTTGCACCACAGGATCACAGCTATGTGGAAAACAAAGCGTGAGGGTCTCAGCCAATCAGCGAGCTCACAGCAGCATTATTAGAACCATCTGTGGCCAATCAGTAACTCTTCTCTGCTCCTCCAATCAGTCACTTTGGACTAACAGCAAAAACATCGAAAAACTACAAACGGAGGAGCATCCACTGATACATATCTTCAATAATTTAAGATGTTGCATGGCCAACATAGACAAACTAATATCTAGTGTGTGTGTGTGTGTGTGTGTGTGTGTGTGTGTGTGTGTTTGCTAATCTCTGATTTATGGTGTAGTCAAACCATTTGTCATTCTGAAACTCTGGCTGAAGGTCAATGATCAACTCATTTGGTGTGTTTGTGTGTGTTTGCCAGGTTTCACTCTGCTACACAGCTTCTTAAGTATAATATGATTATTAGAAAATAAGGACACACAGGAAAATGTGTGTACTGTGTGTGGATGTCTTCCTAATAGGACAAAGAAGGATGGAGACGAGTCAGACGGCGTGTCTCGCCATGTGTCATCACCCAAGCCGGAGTACCGGAGGAGAGGAGATGGGGTCATTAGGAGGGATAAATAGGGGAGAAGAGAGGAAAGGGAGGACAGGAGGTGGCATACAAAGCACCAAATAGGAAGGAAGGAAGAGGAGATGACAGCGAGGTGAAGGAGGAGAGGAAGCAGATGAGGGGAGAAGGAGGAAGGAAACAAAAAGCGAACTGGACGAGGTCATTATGGTTTCAGTTGCAAGTAAAACGCCTGATGTTCCATGGTAAACCCAGGTGTGCGCGTGTGTGTGTGTGTGTGTGTCCATATACTTTTTATTGCTTTCCTCGTATGTTTTCAGGCAGGAAGTCTGTGTGGAATGTAGCTTGGCTTAGCGTGAAGCCTCAGTTCTGCCCCACTGATAATTCCAAATTAATTAATATAACACCAACTTGAGGCTTTTATTTTGAATTCCTGAGCAGTATAAAGGCAAATTCATTTTTCAGAGGTAAAGTAAGTGGATGAATTGTGGAAAAAGGCTTTTCTTTATTTCTCTTTAGGACTTTCATGTCCTAAAGCATTTGGTTTGTTACACGAGCTGGCAATTTTACTGAAGGAATATGCGACATCCATCTTTTAGCCGACTCCATTTCCAGGCCGGCATGTTTGTTAGAGACCTCCTGTTCTTGAGTTACACCCAGACAATCATTTGGTGGCGTAACTGAGACATCTTCTAAACTGTTGGTAACCTCAGCCTATTCATGGAAGCATGTCATCTCCCACAAATGACGCAGCCCTCACGTCAGCTAACTGGAAAACATTGTTATCCATCCATGCTGCATCGAATCTGAGCCGTACCCTTTCAAATTTTGACCTTTAATTCTCAAGCCTCAAACAGAATTTTTAATCATAAAAAAATTAAACTGTTAAGATGGATAATTCTTTCAGGGTTAATTAAAACAAAATCAGTGGTGACTGTAATTTGTTTTTCCTGTTTAAAGGACCATACCAGCCATTTTGCATGTTTGAGCCTAATATATTCAATTTTCATACATGTAATGTTACTGACAATCATTTCCCAAAGCATACTACTGGAACGGTGAATTAAAAATGTTTTTCCTACCTTCCAGACCTCCACTGGTTTCAGTTCATTCTGCTATTAAAATCAGCTTGTTGATACTTGAAACGTTCTTAGGATAGGTAAGCCATCATCACCAACAAGACGTGTATTCAGGTTTTTTTCGAAGTTTTGTCATTTTAGCGTTTAAGCTCAATAAAAAGCGTGGAGTGAATGTATGCCTCCACCGGGGAATATAGTCCCAAAAGAAGACCTGCGTTTATGGAAAAATTTAAAGGACCGTGACTTCATAAGGCTGTGTAACTATTAGCAGGAGAAACATGGATTTTTAAGGTGGGTGTATCACTTGAATATTTGATTTTGAAAGATTAAGAGATTTAGCAAAATATCAGGAAAGCTGAAATACGGTTTTATCCTTTGGGAAATGATTGTCAGTAACATAACGTATGAAAATTGAATATATTAGGCTCAAACGTACAAAATGGCCGGTATGGTCCTTTAATTTCCCATCAGGCTGAGTTGTTTTTAGTGAAGTTCAAATAACCACGCATAACATCATAAAGTTGTTTCACTTCTTGACTGTGTGTGTGTGTGTGTGTGTGTGTGTGTGTGTGATTTGCATTTCTATGAAGCTCTCCTAAACCAGGATTAGCGTTCATGTTTGACCCTGTCTTGGCTCGGCTAAACTTCGCCGGGCCGTACTGAGCTGTGCTGTGCTGGGATAAGATATCAAAAAGGAAATCCAAGCTACGTGAGACTAGCTGCTGTCCTGCTGATACTGTCCTCATTAGCATCAGGCTGGGAATTCAACATGCCGCTGGCTGCTGTGGAGTTAGAATGAGAGCTGTGGTATCAGCGGCTAGCCTTCTTTGATAGCTGTGGGGTTAAATGCGTGCTAGCATCCTCTGCAGGGACAAAGAAATCAAAGCTGGACCAAAACCGCCCTTTACAAACAGCAAAGCATATATACCTCTTCACCAAGAAAACAGTCAATACTCTGAACCTTAGGGAGAGAAGACCTTTTTTTGAAAATTTGGAACCCCTTTCTTGATCTTACTGCCAACAGAAAATGATTTTTTATATTCTATACGTTAACACATTTATTGTCCTGTTTTGCCTGCAGTCAATATGATTTTTTTTTAACGTGTGTGTGTATGATTTTTAGGCTTTATTTGAAAATTTGTAAAAATTAATTAAAAAAAAAAATTTTGCAGTGGCATATAAACCAGTATGTGGTGTGTAGTTTATGCCAAAAGATCATATCATTGTTATCAATATAACAAACAGCTGATAATAATATTGCTTCTTTATGTGCAGTATTAGTATATTTACAGAGTACTTTAAAATACAACAAAAAAAAGTTTACAATCAATGAGTACAACATTCAAATAGGTACATCACGTGTGTTTATGTACAGCATATATTCTAGATATTTTTCATGCTTCTCTGTAAATATATTTGTAAGTTTAGTTTGTTGGCTGATGAAGATATTACTGGCAAATCAATCAATATTCAATATATTAGATTTGTAAGTGTGTAGTGCTTCAATCTTCATCTTTAAGACAGACTTCCTCCTTCATAAATGTGGCCAGTAGTGAAAGGACCATACCGGCAGCCATGCTTCCTGTTGTCAGTTCTTCACTACAGCACTTGAATGCACCACTATGAAGCATTTTCAGATCACNGCTTCCTGTTGTCAGTTCTTCACTACAGCACTTGAATGCACCACTATGAAGCATTTTCAGATCACTTTTCACTTTTTATTGCACTTAAACGCTAAAATTTACATAACTTCTAAAAAAAAACCTGAATACACGTCTTGTTGGCGATGATGGATTACCTATCCCAAGAATGTTTCAAGTATCAACAAGTTGATTTTAATAGCAGAATGAACTGAAACCAATGGAGGTCTGGAAGGTAGGAAAAACATTTTTAATTCACCATTCCGGTAGTATGCTTTGGGAAATGATTGGCGGTAACTTTACGTGTATGAAAATTTAATATATTAGGCTCAAACATACAAAATGGCCAGTATGGTCCTTTAAGTGTGTGCCAGATAAAAATATAACATTACCACCGTTATGTTTTTGTTTTAGGCTTTATCAGCAATTTTACTGGCTAAACTGAGCCAAAATTAGCATAACAATCAAATCTATAATGTCTTTGAAATCAACTGTTATCTGACCGAGCAGCCTGGTTTGAAATAAAGAAAATTATATATTAAATCCAATTTTTAGAGCTTAGCAGTTGCATTAATTACAATAGTTTATCTGTCAATGGGAAAAGGCCAGCTTGGAATCAGATTAGTTTCTCAGGTCTGTCAAGTTCTAATTTGAAAAGTTGAAATGGCATGCCGCAGTTTAAGGTGCTGCACATAAGAGGAAATTCCCAAGATTCTCAGTTGTTCAGGAACACAATAGGCATGAACGCAGCACTTAAAACTTTTCCTTTAAGAGTTATTTATGAATCACTCTGTCAGTAAATATTCCTGAAGAAAAGTTATTTTAAGTGTTAATGCACGCCCAGTCTCTTTTTCAGTCGCAATAATCCTGGTTTTTGGCCTTCTTTATGAAACGTTATAGAGTTTATTTTGAATTTATCCTTCTACAACCTTTGACCTACACAGTCTGGTGTTAAGATTATTGAGATAAGTTTTTATATGACAGAATGACCGGCGATGCGTTTTGACTCCTGACGCTTCAACTTTACTTATCTGCTCCTGTCATTAACTCTTTCTCTCCTGTAGCCGCAGAACAGGCCACTACAGCCTGCAGCAGAACCAGAATACACAGCATGGACCGACCAGCAACACCAACAACCAAACCTCCACCCAGGGCTCCAGGCCGTCCTCCAGCCCTAAGCCAGGCTCCAGTCCCAGGCTCTCCAGTTCCAGTCCCAGGCCCTTCAACTCCAGTCCCAGGCCCAGACTCCGACCCACATGTCAGCGCAGCAACTCCCAGGTAAATTATGAGTGATGATGTGATAAAAATGGTTACATGCTCAATTCTTTAACATTTAGCCAGAATAATGTGATGTGATGTAACCTTAGAATTGTTTTAAGTTACTGAAGTATATCAGAAAGGCCTCAAGATGTTACAAGATGCTGCTAAAAGCAAGGAGTGGTAAATGTGAGTCTCTTTGAGTTGTACGGCAGAAAGATTTGGATCAAAGATTGATAAGAATTCTTGGTTAAATATAATTTCAAATATCAGAAAGAATTTAAGGGAGGCCAAAGGAAAAGGAAAAATGTATAAAGTGTTGCACAGATATTATTCTGCTCCCAGTAAATTATAAAGAAGGGGTCTTTAAGATCATGATTTATGTTGGAGATGTAAAGAATAGAAAGGGACGTTAATGCATGCTTTGTGGAACGGTTCTGTTGTTCACCCATTTTGGGATAAAACGTTGCAGACTATGGAAAAGAGGCTGGGATTTTCTGTTCCTCAGACACTGAAACTCTATCTCTTAAATGATAAAATTGAAGTTAAAGGAATTAATAAGACAGTTTAAAGTTTTAAGTCTGGATATGGTATCAGCACTGAGGCATTGAAAAGCTCTGAAGCCTCCTTCAGGGCATGGATGAATATACTGGCAAAAACAACGTCTTATGAGGTTATGTTAATTAGAAGATTAGAAAAATATGATAAAGATAAATGTGAAATCTGGGAGAATTTTCTAGGTTACCTTAAAGGTACAAAGATACAATATGATTTTTTTTTTTTTTTTTTTTGGGGAGGCCTACCTTTTTTGTTGTTGTTGCCGTGTTCTGTTTCTATGTTATATTTGAAAGTCATGTTAGTCTGTTTTGGTTTTATTGTCTTGTTCTTGTTTTGATGTATGTGAATAAATAATAATAATAAAAAAAAACAACAACATTCAGCTAGGCTAACAGATGTAAATTAGCCTGGTGGGCTAACTCCGGCTCATGTGACTAACATTTTTTGTGCAGAGTTTTATAATTTTTCTGTTTTCCTTGGATTGCCTCTCAAAGTTTGAGCGTCTGTAGATTCTGTGTTTCTGTTCTGCTCTTGTGGCGACAAAAACTCCTGATAAATCCCACACTGTTCCATTCAAACAAACTGCCAACATACTCACTCCAGGCTGTGGTATATTGTGCTTATATCACTGAGGTAGTTAGTAAATGACAGTAAAACTGTAACTGTTAAACATTTATAAGCAGTTTAGTTAGCAGAGAAGTGATTCTTGTTCCTCACATGTTCTAATAAATCTATCATGGTTCTAAACAGGCTGCATGTTGGAGTGTGAGTGTGTGTATATTTCCAGTATCAGACTCAGAAATAAACAGAAGGAGATTTGAACCTGAGAATTTTACTCAGCTCTTTATGTTGACTGTGGAAGAGCAGAGGAAGACATGCTCTGACATGTAAATGTGAAATGTTTGTATGTATGTATATGGAGTGTATGTGTGTATTGTGTGTGGGTCCTAACTTATTAGCCTGAACACACAGCAGCAGTTTTCAAGTACAGATAGAAGTGGATGGCTTTGTGTTTAAGTGGCTGAGATAAACTTCAAGCTTTGGTCGTCTTTGTGTGTCGCGTCTCGCAGGACTCTCTGGATGAGCTGGAGATGGACGATTACTGGAAGGAGGTGGAAAATATCACCCGCTCGGCAGGAGGAGCGGGGAGGGGAGAAGGTGTTGGAGAAGGGGAAATACAAGACGAGGAGCAGCAGAAAATTCCTGAGGGTAGATACACTGTGTCCACGGATAAACCTTTCACCTCCGCGCTCAAACAAAAATAAATGTCACTTTCTTACATTCGCCATGTGGAATTTTATTGTTTCTTTAAAGAACACAGGAGATAAAACTCTGGCTAAGTTCATGTACAGGCTAGTTTGAAATGGAATAGTATCGTTTAGATTAAAGAAAAAGAGAAAAGAGCGCTGTGGAGAGATCGTTGTAAAGTTTAAGTGTTTACTGTTAAGAATAAACAGCCAGTTCAGACTGCTTTTACACACAAAGGACACACACGTATTCCTGTGTGTATTTCTGTGCATCTATTTCACCTCAAGCTATTGTTTTCTGAAGCAGACACACACTTCCTGTGTCGTATGTGTGTTCAGCTCTCTCTGTGTTCACTCCTTTGCCTTTCCTGCACCTGGTAGCACCATCTAGGTGTCTTACATGGAGCTACAAAAGACAAATTTCCATCTGTGGAACCAATATCTCTAGAACCCAGCACTGGATGAAGCTGATATTTGGCAGGTTTATTGCTCAGGACCCAAGGGTGTGCAGTGTCACCCGTGAAGTTGTTTGGGTGAGCGCTTCTCGAATTGAGCCTGTGCCAGTAAAAAGTAGTCCACGCGGCAGGATACGCTCCAGGCGTGGCAGCATAGTTCTGTGGGCACTTACGGCAGGCTGCGGCGCACACCATAAAGTCCAGCTCATTCCAAACAGGAGACATTTTTAATGGACGCTGCATGAATGAGGATAAACAGAGACTTCATTTTTTGCTCCATTTTTCCTTGAATCTCCACTTCTCTCCTGTATTTTGAAACACAAAATGGCACTATTAACATAACATCTCAGGAACCAAATCAAATAATAGCAATCTCTTATTTTGCCTTATTAATTTTCTCTCTCTCTCTCTCTTTCAGAAGGAGAGCAGGAAGAGGCGTGGCTTACGGAGGCGGGGCTAGCACGACTGTTTGATGATTCACTGGCAGCTGACCAGGATCAGGTTCCAATCATCTGCTTCTTATTTACTTTAGCACTGAGTCACAGTTTATGACTTTCATATTTGCGGTTCTATATTTAGCATAAGCAGTACTATAAATGTAGAGTACCTGCACTGTTTAGGTATGCCGTGTTTTGTAACTTGACATATAAGGATGACACCTATTGATTCACTATATGAAGATTTTTGTTGATTGGTTGACAGGAAGAAGACAGTGCTGCTTTTCTCTCCACCCTGACCAGAACCCAGGCGGCGGCCGTCGAACGGCGTGTGGCATCACTGCAGCAAACGCTACGACGACGTAATCGACAACACGCTCCTGATGTTCGAGATATATTCAGACCTCCTGAAAAGGTTAGCACATGCTAGAGATTTAATGAAAACTACTTGTCGACACTGTGAGCAGCATCGACTCGTCAACTAGCCGACATCTGATTTCTACCAGTTGAATGGTAAAATATTGATAGGTGGTGTATATTGAAACATACATTTTTTTCAGCTTTGTAGTATTGTGGTATTCTCTCATTTAGTTTTAATTGACAAAATGCTAGTGAAGCAGTGTTATTAAAGGACCATACCATCCATTTTGCATGTTTGAGCCTAATATATTCAATTTTCATACGTGTTACGTTACTGACAATCATTTCCCAAAGGATAAAGCCATATTTCAGCTTTCCTGATATTTTGCAAAATCTCTTAATCTTTCAAAATCAAATATTCAAGTGATACACCCACCTTAAAAATCCATGTTTCTCCTGCTAATAGTTACACAGCCTTATGAAGTCACGGTCCTTTAAATTTTTCCATAAACGCAGGTCTTCTTTTGGGACTATATTCCCCGGTGGAGGCATACATTCACTCCACGCTTTTTATTGAGCTTAAACACTAAAATTACATAACTTCTAAAAAAACCTGAATACACGTCTTGTTGGTGATGATGGATTACCTATCCCAAGAACGTTTACAGTATCAACAAGTTGATTTTAATAGCAGAATGAACTGAAACCAATGGAGGTCTGGAAGGTAGGAAAAACATTTTTAATTCACCGTTCCAGTAGTATGCTTTGGGAAATGATTGTCAGTAACGTTACATGTATGAAAATTGAATATATTAGGCTCAAACATGCAAAATGGATGGTATGGTCCTTTAAAGGAGACATAGTAGGCTTTTTTATGGTGTACAGTCAGCAGTATGTTTGAAAATTGCCAAAGTTGACAAACCCATAAGTCCTGAATTCCCCTGAACGTTTGGTTTTTCATTAGTCCCGTGACATGTTGATGTCAACATGTAACATGTGACTTTACTCTCCTGCACACCTGGTTAGACACACCTATTAAGTGAGTGTTTGACCAGCGTTCATGTTTCGCAGTCCATAGGCAGAACAGGTTTTTTTTTTTTTNGGGGGGGGGGTTAAAGAGACACAACCTGTTTTCACTCAGTGTGCATAACTGTGGCTCCAGCAAGGGAGAGGAGAAGCTAATCAATGTGTATTTTGCACATTAAAGCATTGAAAAGGTTTTAATAAAGATCCATAAATGAAAATATATGAAAAATATCAACAAAACCTGATCTTTTTACTGATTTCTTGGGCTTTAAGGATTATTGAACATTATTTTAGATGTAAAGGGTCTTGAACAAACCATCATTTTCCACTCTATTTATGTAAGAATATGAATTGTAAAAGATGATCGTCTACTACTTCTGTCATATTTATCAATGTCTACTTATTGCACGGGTAAATATGTAAGTAATATGGGTATCAATGAAGGTAAATTAAGTGTATTACAAGTTTAACTTCACTTTAACCTGATCTTTTGTGAGTAGCTGTGAATCCTGCACAGAATTAACAGTTTAAAACAAAAAGTCCTGCACTTTCCTTCAGTTTGTCCTCTCATTAACAGATAAGATAATGTGTAACATGAAGAGGAAGCAGAATATGTTGTGTCTGTTGAACATTACACTCTGCGCTGTACATTATGTGTGTGTGTGTGTGTGTGTGTGTTGTTATAGGACGAGGAACCTGCTAAACACAAAGACGGAAGTGAGAATGGACAAAAAGACGTCACATCAGCTGGTATGTGACACATGCTCATGTCGACACACGCACACTCAACACACAAACACACATAAACATGTATGACACTGATTATGAGTACCGTAATAGGATTTAGCCTGCGGTTCTTTGCAGATATTTAGGGGAAATTCATATGCTGCAGAGTATATCACTCAAAAGATATAGAACATCTCAGCTAAAGACCAAAAATTGAGGGCTTACCATATTTAAAAAAGAATGGAATATGAAAACTAAAATAAAAGCTGATCTTGCTTTCTTCCCCTTTTTTCTTTTGAGTACCTAAAACACAGAGGGATTGAAGTAAAACACATTTAATTGTGTATCTGTGTGCATATGATGGTTACTTACATAAGCATATTTGAACCAAACTACTTGTTTGGCCATATCTTTACTTCTTTTGTGTGTGTGTGTGTGTGTGTGTGTGTGTGTGTGTCCTGGCAGAAACGGAGACAGAGCTGAATGTTGAAGTGGCGTTTTCAGAGCAAGCCCTCAGTTACAGGGACAACCATCAAAGGTCAAAGGTCACCAGTAGCACTAACTCACCTGATGACAAACTACCGGTGAGTCACATTCCTGTACACACACACACAAACACACACACACACACACTACATAAAGGGTAGATACGCATTCCCTTTGTCAGCAGTGTGTTTTCACTTCACAAGACAATTGTAGTTGTGTAAGACAAAATGGCTAACATGTAGATAAAGTGCAACACACACAAGTGGACTTAGTATATTAATTTGCTAAAATATATGCAAATATATTCTATATATGAAGTGTTATGTTGTTGTAAGCATTCTTTAATGTGGTTTTATATTACATCTTATATTAAATTATATTATTACATCAATAATTAACAGAGAGAATTTGAGGAGCTTATTGCACATGATTATTATTTATTTTATTTAATTATTAGAATTAGTCTGCATGAGTTGAAACCAAAACGCCATGAAGCAGCAATTACAGTGTTGGTTCTGTAGTGACATCTGGTGGCTGAAGCTGGTATTACAGATAAATTCAACTATAGTTTAATAAATCTGTAATTCTGCCTCAAACAATTCAGTCAGTTCGCTTTTATACAGTACACATTTTTAACACAAACAGAATGCTTTTGATATTATGTTAAATAAACCTTTTCTCCTGCTGTTTTCTAAGGTGTCCCACTCTTCTGCCTTCCTCTTTTTGATTTCTCTAGAATTTTAAGTTGCTTCGGGATAAAACAGGCCAAACCAGAATAGGAGATCTGTCTCCTCTGGATATGAAGAAGGTAATCTGCAACCTGTGAAAGCATGTCAGCTCATATTCCGATGATCCTTTATGAAATACTTTTTCCTGTAATGGATAATTTAGGTCAGCCATTACAAAAGCAGCCATGGTGAGACCTAAGAAAATTATCGCACTTTTTTATCCCCTCATGGCCAGAAAAATAGAAACACCTGTATAATGTAATGAAGTGCAATACAACAAATTTTAGTTGTTTGTTGATTCAGTTTCATGTTACACTTTGAGGCTGTACTTTATGGAGGTATTGCATTATATTTTAAGGATGTTTGTAATATTTTATCCACCTCATTCCCTTATATGGAGGAGCTAAAATATGAGAAACATAGTACAAAAGAATGCAGAATAAACCACAACAGACTCCAGCCTCAAAAATGAGCACAGAGCTGAATCACGTCTCTGACACAGCGTCAACAACTAACATTATTACTTTCATAAAGTTTGTATTTTTTTTACAGGGCTTTTGTCCTAGATTGTATCATAATGAATATGTGTGTCTATTAGGCCACTGAGTTTATATTTGTTATATATTTTAGACTCATTTGTGGTTTTTGACGTTCTGTCAGGTGCACAGACTGGTGCTGGTAGAGATGACTGCTCTGTTTGACACTGCCGGGATCGATCTCAAGGCTCATAAAGCTGTCAAAGTCAAGACTAAAGGTAAACACACACACACATATATATAAATATTAATGCAGACACATAACTGTTATAACCCTGAAGGCTCATAAGTCGCATGCAGTGATACAAAGACATAAGAGTGGTAAACATAGAGCCATGCAACAAACACTCACACAAAAATCATCAAGAATAACTCAAATAAGTACAAATCATTATGTTTTCCAGATATATAGTTGGCCAGGGCCTTTATTTGCCTGAACTGCGGAGAAAACCCAGCCAATATAAGAGACAGGCTTTTATTAGAGACAGGCTTTATTTCTAATTTTGCCGATGGCCAAACTGATAACTGCGTAAAACACACACTGCCACAAGGGAGAAGACATCAGTGTGAGCACGCCTCCAGAAGTGAAGCCCGTCCCTGGTGAGGACCGAGTGACGCTGCACGTTTTCGGCTTTGTTTCACGTTGAGCTGGTCATGCCTACTGGCTGGAGGGACGATGGGCTGGAGAGCTTTTTAAGCGGTTTGGTATCCAAACATGGCTGCTGTCATCTGGTGGCAGCAGCAGATTACACTCATAGTTTTCTGGGCCGTAAAAGACAAACACCAAACCTGCCTTTATATGAGACCGGCTTTTATTTCATCCTGCTGACTCTGCCCCCTGGCTATTATTAGATACCGGCTATTATTTGAATACCGGCTTTTAGTAGAGAATTTAGGATCGGTGCATAATTAAAGTACTACACTGTGAACATGTGTGTATGCATGTGTGCAGAAAGTGGGCTGTTCGGGGTTCCACTTGCCACTTTACTGGAACAGGACCAGAGACGAGCTCCAGGAACCAAAGTGCCATTTATCCTGCAGAGGGTGAGCACCTTTTCAGCTGATTCATTGTATTTAACTGATGCACAATGTATTTATATTTTCTGAGTGTCCTTTTTATATTTTTTCACTTGTGTCCCTGCACTCTGAATCCAAAGCTGCTGTAACAAGGGAATTTCCCCAGTGTGGGGTTAATAAAGTTTATCTTATCTTATCTTATCTTATAATTCAACATCACAGCAAGTTACATTTTCAGCTCATGGAAACAGTAATTGATTGAATTTTGTGTTACTGAATCTCTACTTTCTCTCTCTGTAGCTTATCAATCACATTGAGGAGGAAGGGTTGAACACAGAGGGGTTGCTACGGATCCCCGGAGCAGCCACGAGAGTCAAGGTTAGAAATTGGAAACAGACTAGCTATGGATCTGTAACCTCATGTAGCCACACCTCCACATATCAAACTCATCAACCATGGTCATGTGACACGAATAAAGAGATTCTGATCATGCCGAGCCTTTTCCAATGTTGCTGACGTTGATGAACATTTCCGATGATTTTCTGTGTCTCTGTCACATATCCAGTCGCTGTGCCAGGAGCTCGAGTCCTGTTTTTATGACGGCGTGTTTCCATGGCAACAGCTGAAACAGCATGACGCTGCTAGCCTTCTGAAGCTGTTCATCAGGGAGTTACCGCATCCGTTATTGACTGTGGAGTACCTCAATGCTTTTATCGCTGTCAACAGTACGTATCGTGTCCGTTAATGAAGTCGAGAAGCTTCACAGCAGCAACTTTATGAGTGGATGAATCAGAAATAAAAGCATCTTTTTGTCTTATTTTCTTGATATGGGCAGCTGTACAGACATTTTTTGTGTGTTTCACAGAGCTCCCTACAAAGAAGCAGCAGCTCCAGGCCTTGAACCTGCTGGTCTTATTGTTACCTGAGGCTAATCGGGATACTCTGAAGGTACACAGCACATTTAGGTTTAAAGCTGCTACTTGTAGCATTTTCATGTTAAAAAAAAAAAATGAGACTACTCCTATCATAATTTGGTTTCTTTGCTTCTTCAGGCATTAGTGGAGTTTTTCCAGTGTGTGATTGACCATCAGGCCCAGAATAAAATGACTCTCAACAATGTCTCTGTTGTTATGGCACCCAACATCTTCATGTTCAAAGGCTTCCGCTCCAAGGTTACCGAACAACAAGAGTTCTCCATGGCAACAACAACAGCCAACATTGTCCGACTGCTGATTCGATACCAGAATCTTCTATGGACAGTAAGGACAACAAGTTTAAAGCTTGAAGCACTTTAACATTCAAATCACCAAACTAGCGAACTTTCTAAATGCAGAAGCAGTTCTCAAATGCATGCACACACACACACCTATATAATGGATTTGACTGTGCGCATGTTCTAGGAATGTCAAAGCTTTACACTCTCTGTCTTATCCAGATCCCCAAGTTCATTCTGACCCAGGTGAGACAGCAGAACATGGAGAGTCGGCGGAAACAGAACAAAGAGAGAGCTGTGAGGAAGCTGCTGAAGAAGATCACCACTGACAAACCAGCTGAGAAAGTTGTTCCTGAGGTAGGAATTTTAGTTTTGGAAATGTAATATTTCTTCAGCTGTTAGTAGCCTTTTCTTTTTTTTTTTTTTANTTTTTTTTTTTTTTGAACTAATTTTTAAATTATTTTTCAACAACAGAACAATACAAACATGTACAAAGCGAAACAAACAGTAGCCTTTTTTTAAATTTAATTTAATTTAATTTATTTTATTATTTTATTTTATTATTTTATTTTATTTTATTTTATTGATTTTATTGATTTATTTTATTTTATTTTATTTATTTATTTTTTTAATAATTTGAGAAAGCTGCTAATAAGATAGTGAAATTCAAATGATGCACTGAAGAGAACTCCTGAAATAATTCATGATCATTTGAGAAATAGTAAAAAACAAAAAAAAGGTCCTCCTCACAGTGAGTTTCATGCTCCCAAAGTATGGACTGCCTTTTTTCCTTACTGCTAAACTCTGATTTAGTCCTGCATCTGATCCCAACTTTGATGGGAGGTGCACACTTTTTACTTTTTTCTGTCACTTGAGAAACAGTGACATCTAGTGGTTGTATTTAAGAATACAGCTCTTATTAGAAAATTTGTTCTTCAAAAAATTGTGGGCATGAGGAGCCAATCCAAGTTATTTGCTTGATCACCATAATATACTGATATAACTGACTTATTAAATAGTATTTAAGAAGTAAGAATTCAGTTATTGTGAAAATTTACATGGTTTGGAGCAACCTGTCCTTTTATACATAAGTAACTTGAACTCATAGCAAAATATCCTAGTTAAGTTATCCTCCTTAACTAGGAAACCTTTAAGTCCTTGTCTCTATGTTAGCATGTCTGTTGAGTGATGACCACCGTGACGGTAAAGTGCCCGTAACCATTTAGCCGACTGTGTTTGTCTCTGTTCACCACCAGGAGAGTTCACAGGGATTTATTCGTGTTCAGGCGCCACAGTTCAGCAAAGTGTCGATGGCAGTTCAGCTTACTGAGGAGTTACAGGCTGCTGATGTATTAATGCGATTCCTCAGCCAGGACAGGTAATGTTATACATACAATACTGCATCTCACACACCCACACACCCACACACACACACACATTTATCTTGTGTAAAAGACCTATTCTGTCTTCATGGATCTGTAACTCCTTCTCTTACACTCTTCTTTTCTCTCTCTCTCTCTCTCTCTCTCTCTCTCTCTCTCCATCTGTCTATCCCTTCAGTTCGGTGGCGGTGAAACGAGAAGAGTTGTGTCTCTATGAGATTGGCGGAAATATTAGTAAGTCCTGCTGCCAATAAACACAGATCAAATACAGTATTGATGAGCCATTAGGCTGAAGGATGAACAAAATATATTTACTTTTGCACTAATAAAACTTGCCTCTCCCCCCCCCCCCCCNCCCGCTCGTCCTCTCGTCTGTCAGAGGAGAGATGTCTCGATGGAGAAACGTACATGAAGGACCTCTTTCAGCTGAACCCTACAGCAGAATGGGTCATCAAAGTTGCACAGCGATAAACTCATTCCCAGTTGGGTTGAATCCTCCCATCATGCCTTGCTGGATGCCGGACTGCTCCACACTCCCACCACTGTATGCTGTTGAATAGAGAATGACATGTTCCTCTCTGATTTTGGCTCTGGACATTTTTCAGACTGTTCACTTGCAGCATCATTAAAGGTGGTGATTTACATGGTTTCTGCTGAAATAGTCAAATGGCAGTTATAATCCTTTTGGAAAATGTGTGGAGATACTGCAGGTGACTTGTTTTACTTATTGAAAAACCTGTTGTCAAGCAAAAAAAGCTTTAGCTTGAGCCTATGAAGTTTGAATTTCGCTCTTGCAGAACCAACAGATAAGAGTAAGAATCAGATCAGCATAACCGTCACAGTGTTCATGGGAAAAGAGCACTACAGGAATGTCTGCAATAGGTCTTGTTTTCCTACCTTTTCTTTTAAATTATCTCCAAATGGGGAAATTAGCCTCAGTGATATCACAGTCAAACACAATCCTCAGAATGACAAAGACCTGTATTCTGCTGTACTGGTCTGGAACACTTTTGGAATTTTCTATCCATCCACTTTCTTCCGCTTATCCGGGACCTTGGCAGCAGGTCAAGCAAGGTAGCCCAGATCCCTCTCCCCAGCCACATCCTCCAGCAACTCCCAGGAGACTCCAAGGCATTCCCTCCAGCCTGTTCTGGGTCTGTCCTGGGGTTTTCCCCCAGTTGGACGCTCAAAAACTTCCAAAGAGAGGCGTCCATCCTAATCAGATGCCTAAACCACCTCAGCTGGCTACTTTCAATGCAAAGGAGCAACAGTTCTACTTTGAGCCTCTCCTGGATGTCTGCGCTCCATCATTTTACACTAAAATGTCTTCAACTTGTATGATTAGTTGCAGGTACTTGTTTATTTAGTTTATTTTTTCTATAATACCCCAACTGATTTACAAATAGATGACAAAACAATGACTCCATCTCCTTTCTGCAAGCATAAAACATTGCTTAAAAACTAAAAACCTCTTTCTGTGTTATGCTTCTGATTAAAATTTTGGACAAACTAACCTGAAGCAGAACACAGTTGTGCACTTAAGAGAATGAATTTGTGTCCTCTCTGTATGCCTGTCATGTCACTGTTGAGCGGTGATGAAAATAAACCGGGTCTCCAAGTGTGACAAAGCACTTGAGCCACAATATCGTGATACTTACTATTATATTATACTGTAAGTATTTTAATTCTACACTGTGATTTGTTGCAACCAATCACTTTTTTTTTCTTTTTTTCCCCCCTTTTTTTTAGTTCTGGATAATAAGATAGTCAGTTATGTGATATAAATATTCAATGGCCACATGTTAAGCACTCTTTTCTGTATAACCACTATCATACTGTATTTATTTTTTTATTAAAAAGCCTGAAGAGCTAAATAAAGCTAAAATTAGAGACAAAGAATGAAATAAAAAGAGAGGTGTACATCTATAGTGTCCAAAGCTGGAGGACGCCCTTCAAATAAGGGAGGTTTTAAAGTACTACTGTAAATTACACTTAGGGAACGGGGCCCATAATATGTAGCAGTGCCCTCATGTGGAAGACCTTATGACTTTCAAGGACGTTTGTGTGTTTATATGGCTGAATCAACCCATCTTCTTATCTGTTTCACACCAGCGCAGAAAAATGAACAAATAAATAGCACGAGATGCCTTTTTAGTCCATTTCTGTATATTTTTCATCTCATGCAGGTTTAAGAGACGGAGAGAAAACTCACATGGAACATCTCAAGTCAATTGCCTTACAAGTTTTATTACTGAAAGGTTATTTTAAAGACACGATGAACTCACAAGTGATAACATTGTAAAAATAAATTGCTAACTGTATAAATAGTTCACATGCGAGTTCCAAAAGTAACTGGACACTGATGCTTTTGGTTTTTGTTATTTTGATTTTGGCTCTGTGCTCATAACAGTTTTAATATTGGCTGATGCAGTACATCAGCAAAGTTTTTATACTCTGGAGTAGAAAATCTAATTTTTATCACTGTGGTACAGATCTAAGCTTTCAGCACAAGATTAATGTGTTCCATGTATAGATTTTTGCAGTTCTGAAAGAGTGGTAACAGAGTGTGTCACTCTGTCTTGCATTGTCCTGTTTACTGTGAATCTTTTTTCCCAATGACATCTTATTACTGCCTCTGAAATGACCACTAAAACCACCTGTAAATAAACATGCAATTATTAATTAACACATCTTCTGTGATGAATGCTTTTTGTATGCAAACGCTTTAGTAGTATCCAGTTGGATATTCATGTTGGAAGATTCTTTTGTTAGACAGTAATTATTGCAAGTATTGTGTAATATGTAAGAGTGAAAGTACACAGGAAACAGCCTTATTCATAAACAAGACAATAGCTATCATAACTTTGTATGTCTGTGACACAAGATATCAGTTAGCCTTCACTATACATGACTGAAGAATATATCAGAAATTTAAAGTGTAAATTTATTAAGAAACTGGGGGAAAGAAAAGGGAAAATATCCTAATCAAAAATGTTAAACGTAATTTGTATCTTGCTTCTCATCCCCTGGGTATTCTCCAAATAGAGATAAAAGTTGAATATGTGTCTTTTAAATATTACATTAATTTTTTTTGCTGTTCTAAAAACACAATATGAGATTTCGAGTCATAAGGAGAATAAAAGTAAGAAACAAATATCTATACATAAATTATGCTGCTTTTAGACACAGACATTGTGCTTCTGATCTTTATTTATTTACTTATATTTTAATATCTATGCGTAGTACATATATAATTTGGATTTAGAACATAATCAAATCAACTTCAGATCGTTCATGAAGCTTCTGAAGTTCATACTTCAATGCTCCCTAACATGTTATGATGTCGTGGACAAGCTCAACTGGAAACATAATTGTGTACGCACCTGATTGGCTGACGTATCTTTGGCCTCCACCTATTGGCTACTATCAACCTAAGCTTGTTCTGATTGGTCGGGTTGAGAGCATAGGAAGTGTCGATCAGCAATGGGAGCTTACTTGTTAGCTAACTAGTAACCGGTGGCATTAAATCAAACGTAGCGTATTTCACAGGTCATCGTTCAAACAGGCGTTTTAAAGTAGAAAGTAGGAAACTCGGGATTCTTTTTATAATTCGGGTAAATGCACCTGTTGCAAAAAAACTGTTCAGCCTCCGCCTTTTCTGCGGCTATGGAACACTAGCTCGTTAGCCGACGTTATTTAGCTTACACCACAATCCACAGAGCCACTTACTCTGCTAGCTTAGCTTTGCATTGCAATTTGTTAACGCGAGCTTGTTTTTCAGCTTACATTAGAAAAGTTGTCATCCAGAGCAAATTGCTTTCTATTTTCGTTACAGACCGTGTGCACGTTTTAAGCGTGATTCAACAGTAACTGGATGTGTAGCGATAGAACTAGATGTAGCTACAGTTAGCAGGTTAACAACAACAATGGGCTTAAAGGGTTGTTTAAAGACGACAAGAACGTTTTATTTTTTGACCATTCTACTCATAATCTTCGCCAAAGGACTAAGAACTGGTACGTATCAGCTTTCTTTTGCTGCCTGCAAATAACGTTTCTAGTTATCTCTTAAACTGTAACAAGCAGCTGTTTAAATTTATCCAACGTTTTGTTTATCTTTCTGTCTTCACTACTGCGACATTTATACTTGGCAGATGAAGAAAACAAGAACGAGGAACCAGAGCTAAAGGTACACCAGGAGCTTTTAGATAACCTTCTTTTAGTTCGTAGTAGTCATTATTCACTTAAGATGCTTGCTTGGGAAATTTATGTTTGCCTTTTTAAAAACTTTTTGAAACTTCACCCATTAGTTTACTGCAGTCATTGTATGACACAATGCTGTAGGTATGGGACTGAGAACAGCCAATTACTGTATATTGTAGACATAACAGAAGGATATTTCTTCAAGCCTATCAATGATAATAAGCAAGATAATAAAACCTTAAGGCTTTAACTGCCAGCCTTGGTACACTCCTCAGACAACTGGAAGACATGCTAATTAAAGTATTTAAGGATTTACAATTCAGCTAAAATATGAATACTCTAAGATGGTCATCTGAAGGTGTTACCATTTTCATCTGTTTGGTTCCTTTTTTCCCATTTCAGTTCTTTCTCTGCAGTAACACCTTGTATTTTCCTCTAGTCGTACCATGATCCAGACTCTGAAGAGGATGAAGCCCCTTTGGGGTCAAGGATTGTGGCAAGTGCCTCAGTGACCCTTGGCAAGGAAGTTTCACAGCCAGAAGAGGAGAAGCATTCAGCTGGGGATGGATTGGAAGGGGAGGAGAAGGAGGACCTGCCTGACCAGCCTCCCCCAGTTGAAGAGAAAGCTAAAGAGGGTAAGTGCTAAAAGTTTTTGCTCAAGCGATGATCTCTTCAAATTTCAGCCTGAAAAAAGAACCAGAGACAGACTTTACGCTTGGAAGATGTTGCTTTAGCCCACTTATTAGTAAGGATTTCATTTTCTCACACAAATGATATAAAATGCAACCTTATTACTTCCAATTCTGCAAATATTCTGCAAAAGCAGAATATCTGCAGAATTGTGGACAGATGGCATCAAAGCAAAAACAAACTGAACTTAGTATTTTATTTAGCTCAGTCATCGTACCACATTCCAGCCGTTGGGAGTTAGAGATTCACATTAGTCTGTTAAGTGTTCAGAAATCTTAATCCTGTAGTTCAGTGACCACAGCATTTTTCTCCCGATTAATATGACATACTAAAAGTCACGTTTATGGCAAAATGATTCAACAGTGTGTCTGAAGCCCCAATATAATTTAAGCTCTTTGATAAGGTTTTGTGGCAAATCTCTCAGGCAGTCAGCCACAGGGTTGGTGGTCTGTCGTAGTTTTATTTAGACCTTAATGCTCTCAGGTTTTTACCTCATTCTAAAATGCATCAGGTTTTGGTTTATTTTTAAGCCGTTATGAGTCTTGACATGTTAGCCTGCTTTCAGTTTTGCTGATTCTGAGCATTTTGGTTGTGTAGTTTCAGGGCAGCACAAAATCACATGAACGGTTAAACCTCATGGGAAATTAAACGCATCCTTGCACCTGTGGCTCCTCTTGCAGGCAGTTACATCACTTCACAATGCGATTAATAATGTTCCTGTTGGCTGTTGATGTATTATTTATCTTGTATAAAAATTATGCATTTGATATTTTTTTTGAAGCTTTTCCTAAATAGAATTTCTATAATTAATACAAAATTGTAAATCTTTACGTGTCTTTGAAAATTGGTATGGTGATATTGCACTGGATGTGCTACGACATTTTAAATATGTTGTCACAACCAAATACTGTCAAGTTTTTAATATCCATTTTTTTTTTTTTTTTTTTTTTTGCTATTATCATTTTTCATGCAGTTCCTGTGGTGAATGGAGGTACAGCCAGTGGAGAACCCTGCATCTTCCCCTTCCTCTTCCAGGGGAATGAGTACTCGGACTGTACCACCGACGGACGTGGGGATGGAAGGCTCTGGTGCGCCACCACCTACGATTATGACCAAGAGAAGAAATGGGGTTTCTGTGAGAGTAAGTCTTCAAGGCCGTACATTGAGTTTCAGATTCACCAATGTGATAAAATCATCATACCGTATCTTTAGGCGACTATTTTGAACCCAAAATCTAACAGATGGAATCCTAATTTCCTGGTTAAATATTAAAATATGAATTTGTAAAGGGTGCTGAAACGGATCTGAGGTTTGGCTCCAAAAATGCTGCTGTCGCCTCGTCCATATTTGTGGTTTCATTAGCTTCTCTCCTCGTTCCCACAGCGGAGGAGCAGGCACAGCAGAGGCTGCAGGCAGAGGAGGCTGAGGAGCAGTACCAGACCGTCCTGCATATGCTCAACGCCACCAGCAGGAAGACTCAGAAGAAAGAGTGAGTTTCTTCCTTTGTTCTCTCTCATCCTGCTTCTGTATGTTTTTATGAAGTCTTCACTTGAGAAAAGACGCATTTGGACTTGCTGCAAGAAAATATAGACAAATTGTAATCATGTTACCCAGAGAAAGAAAATTTGTTATATCTTTGTCAGATTTTAATCTCTGAGGTTTATAAATAGTGCTGTGAGATACAGATATGTTGGCTGTCATCCCCTAAGCTTATAAGCTTAGTCTCCAAATCTGAAAAACATGAATTTATTTATAAAAAAAATATAAATCTAATATCAGAAAGAGAATCAGAAGCAAATTTTGGGCTCCCTTCTTTTTTTCAGCCATCAGAACTGATGTAGTTCACTTAAACTGAGACAGAGATGACTAATTATTTCTTAAAGGACAGCCGCATGAAGCTCACCTTGACAAATCCAAGCTTCCTTGAATCAACATTCATTTTACCATGTTGCCTAAATCTGCTGTGTAACAAGCAAAGCAGTGAAAGATATGTTTGTAAATGTCATTTCTTCATTTTGTAAGGTTAGCTCTACTTTATGGTTTGTTCTTTATTACCAGTCAGTGCTCATGTGACTGTGTGCAGAACATCCTTATTTGATTTAGCTGTCACAGTACTGTTTGTCGTGTACACATTTATTTTATTATACCTGCCAATTTCAAATATGTCATGCAACCTCTGCTTGCACAATCACGCTCTCAGGCTATATGGAAAGCTGCTTAAAGTAGCAGAGAAAGGCCACCCGAAAGCCATGGAGAAGGTGGCCTATGCCATGCTGTTTGGAGACTACATGAGCCAGAACATCACTAAAGCCAAAGAACTGTTTGAGAAACTTGCCATTGAGGGCTCGCCTAAAGCTCAAACGGTACAGCTCTCATACTTTAACCGCAACCTGTTACACAATACTTGTCTCCAGCATCTCATTAAAAATGACAATGATTTCTGCCGTAGGAATTTCTTGAGTAATGGCAATGTTCCTTTTTTTTTTTTTTTTTTTTTTTTTTTTTTTNTCCAGTCAAGCTAAGGTACTTCTTTTATATAGTACAAATGAAATTTTGTTGGCTGTTTCCCAACAGGAGCTGACATTTTCTGTACGTTCTGTTTTCAGGCCTTGGTGTATTACACCTTTGGGGCATTGGGTGGAAACTTGGTAGCTCATATGATTCTGGTGAGTTGGTTGGCGTATCAATGACACAATCTCTTGATTTATGAAGTAAAAAAAAATCATACTTTCCTGTATCTTATCAGGGCTACAGATACTGGGGAGGTGTGGGTGTGCCTCAGAGCTGCGAATCAGCGTTAACACATTATAAACTTGTGGCAAATCAGGGTGAGAATTTCCACTTTTCTGCTTGGATTAATTTTCAGTTCTGTTTCTTGTGATTAAAAGTTATTCTTTGCCCTCTGCCTTTTCCTTTGCTGCCCGTCACCACATCCAGTGGCGAGTGACGTCTCCCTGACAGGAGGCTCAGCTGTGCAGAGGATCAGGCTGCTGGATGAGGTGGAGAACCCTGGATCCACCAGCGGGATGCTGGAGGAGGATCTAATCCAGTACTACCAGTTTCTAGCTGAGAAAGGAGACGTACAAGCTCAGGTAAAGTATCATCATCTGCATCCTTGGTTCAGTAATCAACAGTTTGTAGCTTGAAGGAAAGCCAATCTAAAGGCTAATGTAGTTAGTAATAATAGTAATTGTAATTTCTCGCTAGGTGGGACTAGGTCAGCTACACCTGCATGGAGGACGTGGAGTGGAACAGAATCACCAGGTAACACTTTTCAGATATGTTTTCATTCAGGTTTGTGTGCTCATTATGCACGAGTAAATATATTTCTGATACTTCATACCCAACAGAGAGCCTATGACTACTTCACCCAAGCAGCCAATGCAGGGAATACACACGCTATGGCTTTCCTTGGCAAGGTGGGTGATCACGATTTGTGTGCGAACATGGTTTGTTGAACACTAAGTTCTGCAGAGTGTAACCCTATAGATGCTGGGTACATGCGTTTTTCAAGAATTACTGATGAAAGATCTCAGAAATGCCTCTTAGTCAGTTGGAGTGTGTCAAAAGAGCTTTATATTAAACATCAAAAATGACTGAAGCCAAGATTTGAGTGATGGTGTTTTGATGGAAAGTATTGCAGTGCATTTAGGGTTAGACATTGTGATTGCTAAGAGCTGACTTCCTGTCTCCCTCAGATGTACTCAGAAGGCAGCGAGTTTCTCCCTCAGAACAACGAGACTGCCCTGCAGTACTTCAGGAAGGCCTCTGACTTGGTAAGAGCCCAGCTGTACAATAACGCTTTTCTCTCTACAGAATTGTTGGGTTATTTATCTTCTGTAGCATTTATTCCTCAAGAGATACGCAGCTCTCATATCACCTCTAAACAGGAACATTTATTTTATTGCTGGCTACTGTTAATCACTATCATTTTTTGTCTCCAGGGTAATCCAGTGGGACAAAGTGGCCTCGGCATGGCCTACTTATACGGAAGAGGCGTCCCAGTGGTAAAGAACCTTTACATGTGACAAATCTTGGAAATTCTGTTTGAGTTTATATAGAATGGCAGACCATTTTAATTTTCAGCCTTTGTCTAACACTAACCTAGCAGCAATAGCTTGTACTGGTACTCGGAATAGAAATAAGTTGGATAAACGGTGAAATGTTAAACTCAGCAGAGTGTCGTGTTGATAAACTATCAGTGTATCTTTGATTGAAATCAAAACTTTGTGTGTTTGTGTCTTCAGAACTACGAGCTGGCGCTGAAATACTTCCAGAAGGCAGCAGAACAGGGATGGGTGGACGGGCAACTCCAGCTGGGCACCATGTATTACAGTGAGCACTGAGGGCTTATCACTCTCTCTTTATTCTCTGCCTATCATTTATGTTTCTGTTGACGTCGCTCTTCCCCATTTGATTCAGTCTTTTTTTCCTTTTTCCATAGATGGCATTGGTGTGAAGCGGGACTACAAGCAGGCACTTAAGTTTTTCAACCTGGCCTCACAGGCTGGCCACATCCTGGCCTTCTACAACTTAGCCCAAATGCACGCTACAGGCACCGGTGTGATGCGCTCCTGCCACACTGCTGTGGAGGTGAGCTGGTATCATCACTCCTGGTAGCCTTGACACACATTGATGGACGGTTACCAAACATCATTCGCATTACATTATACAAATTACTCTTGTGAGTCATCCCAGGCTTCACATCCTTCAGAGGAAACACAGTGTAGGTATGCTGCTTTCATTGTACTGTACTTCTGAACTGGGAACTCAGAGTTCCGGCATTTACGACCATAGCACATTCGAGCTAAACTCAAGAAAATGCTTCTAAACATTCATTTATAAATACAGAAATAGCTGTTTATGATCTGTTTATGATTGAAATTCATATTGAACTCCAAGTCGAGGGGCCATTTTCTTTGTCCTTTCCCACTTAGAGGTTGGAAATTCTGAGTTTAAAATTCTGAGTGAGAGAGACAGCTGTGGCAGATCAAGCAAAAGAGAGAGAGAATTCTTTGTCTCTTACCCATATTTAGCTTTTGCTTACAGCCTCTTTCAAACATCTGATATAATTTAATAAACGGTCTGTATAATGAAAGCTCTCTCTCTCTCTCTCTCTCTCTCTCTCTCTCTCTATATATATATACACACACATACCATACCACCCATTTTGCATGTTTGAGCCTAATGTACTCAATTTTCATCATTTCCAAAAGGATAAAATCGTATTTCAGCTTTGTTGATATTTTGCAAGTTCTCTTAATCTTTCAAAATCAAATATTCAAGTGATACACCCACCTTAAAAATCCATGTTCCACCTGCTAATAGTTACACAGCCTTAAGAAGTCACGGGTGTTTAAATTTTTTGATAAACACGGGTCTTCTTTTGGGATTATATTCCCCGGTGGAGACATACATTTACTCCATGTTTTATATTGCGCTTAAATGCTAAAATGACAAAACTCTGAAAAAACTTGAATACACATCTTGTTCATGATGGTGGATTAACTATCCCAAGGACGTTTCAAGTATCAACAAGTGAATTTTAATAGCGTACCAGAATCCGAAATCCATGGCAGTCTGGAAGGTAGGAAAAAAATAATTCACTGTTCCAATAGTATGCTTTGGGAAATGATTGTCAGTAATGTTACGTGTACGAAAATTGAATATATTAGGCCCAAANAGTATGCTTTGGGAAATGATTGTCAGTAATGTTACGTGTACGAAAATTGAATATATTAGGCCCAAACATGCAAAATGGGTGGTATGGTCCTTTAAGACAAACACACTTAATAGCACTTGATAATTCTCTGAGCTTGTCTGAGTCTGAGCTTGTTGTTTGGAAATCTTCAGTTTGGTTTTTACAGTTTACCGAAGATGATAATAGGTCATCATTACTCATGTGTGACAGTATGTTTGTTGATTACAGCTCTTCAAGAATGTGTGTGAGCGTGGTCGCTGGTCAGAGCGTCTGATGACCGCCTACGCCAGCTTTAAGGAGGGCGAGACGGATGCAGCGTTGGTGCAGTACCTTCTACTGGCTGAGCAGGGCTACGAGGTGGCCCAGAGCAACGTGGCCTTCATTCTGGACCAGAGTAAGAGGAGCTATGACATCAGTGGTGTGACTGTTTGACATTCATTCTGAATTTATTACTTCATTACTGACTGTACAACTTCCATTTTTCAGTGATGCTCAAAGTCCTGTTTAATTTACCTGTGGAGGGTTAACCTAATCCATGTTGGTGATTAAATTTAATAACACAAGTCAGTTGTCTGTGCAACCAAACCCCATAATCTCCTAGTTTTTAGATTTTTGCATATTACATAAATTGTTGATGGCACCCAACCTTTGGGAATGTACTACCTTAAAATTTGACTGTTGTTGTATTTGTATGTCTTGTTTCAAACAGACGGGGCAAGGATCTTCAGTGAGAACGAGACTTACCCTCGTGCTTTGCTCCATTGGACAAGAGCTGCTGCACAGGGTCAGCCTACACACACACACACACACACTCTGTCACTCTTAACATCCATTTTCCCCTGGACTTCTGTGCTCGATGTAATTTAGGGTAACCTTTAATGCAATGAGAAGAAGAGGCTATGGTGGAGCATAAAGGTCATAAAAATATATCAAATCAATGATTTACATAATAAAGGTAGTTAAAGGACCATACCACCCTTTTTGCATGTTTGAGCCAAATATATTTAATTTTCATACATGTAAGGTTACTGACAATCGTTTCCCAAAGGATAAAACCGTATTTCAGCTTTCCTGTTATTTTGCAAAATCTCTTTATCTTTCAAAATCAAATATTCAAGCGATACATCCACCTTAAAAATCCATGTTTCTCCTGCTAATAGTTACGCAGCCTTATGAAGTCACGGTCATTTAAATTTTTCCATAAATTTTTCCAGGTCTTCTTTTGGGACTATATTCCACAGTGGAGGCATACGTTCACGTCACGCTTTTTATTACGCTTAAACGCTAAAATTACATAACTTCTAAAAAAACCTGAATATACGTCTTGTTGGCGAAGATGGATTACCTATCCCAAGAATGTTTCAAGTATCAACAAATTGATTTTAATAGCGTACTAGAATGAACTGAAACCAATGACGGTCTGGAAAGTAGGGAAAAACATTTTAACTCACCGTTCCAGTAGTATGCTTTGGGAAATGATTGTCAGTAATGTTACGTGTACGAAAATTGAATATATTAGGCCCAAATATGCAAAATGAGTGGTATGATCCTTTAAATTTGGTCTAACCCTCTGAATAAAAGAATGCATTTGATGGGCTTCTTCAGGTTATACTGTGGCGAGGATAAAACTAGGGGACTACCACTTTTACGGCTATGGCACAGATGTGGACTACGAGACGGCTGTCATCCACTACAGACTGGCATCAGAGCAGCAGCAAAGCGCCCAGGCCATGTTTAACCTGGGTTACATGCATGAGAAAGGCCTGGGTATCAAACAGGTAAACATAAGAGTTCCACTGGTGACTCCCAACATTTAGCTCACACTCACAAAGCCAAAAAAAAAAAAAAAAAAANAAAAAAAAAAAAAAAAAAAGGTCAGTTAATGCAGACAAACCTTTTGCTATTAAGTTCAGCATTGCACAGTGTTCCTTTAGTGTTTTATGTGGCTCTGCAGGATATTCATCTTGCTAAGCGTTTCTATGACATGGCCGCTGAAGCCAGTCCTGATGCCCAGGTCCCAGTCTTCCTGGCCCTGTGTAAGCTGGGCCTGGTTTATGCTCTGCAGTACCTGCATGATCTTAATGTGAGTACATCTTCCTGAATANTTTTTTTTTTTTTTTGTATCTTTGTCAAATTTTGTTTAGAGTAGGAACTTAGTTTGTAGAAGTTCAGGCAGGCTATTGAGAAGCTGCTCACACACATTCATTTGCCTTTTGTTTCTGTGCCACATTCCATCCTTTGTGGATTCTCTAAGTTGAAGGAGCTGATTTCTGAGGTGGACCTGGACCAGCTTTTAGGCCCCGAATGGGACCTCTACCTCATGACTGTCATCGCCCTGCTGTTAGGAACAGTCATCGCCTACCGACAACGCCAGCACCAAATCATAGTGCCCCCTCGTCCCCCTGTCCCTGCCCCAGCACCCCCTCCAAGACCACCTCAAGAGCAGCCACAAGCCCAAGCTGAGCCCCACGCTCAGGGAGAGGCACCAGTTCAGGGCCCAGGCCAAGAAGATGAGGAGCAGCAGGGGCAGCAGTGAGAGGAAGCCAGATGGAGAGTGGGCAGTGAAAGACAGACAGAGGGGATTGTGGGAAATGAGGCTCTGCCAGCCCAGCACACGGAGCAGCCCGTACTTACCAGCTCATTACCTGCGAGTGTGAACATCATGTCCACTCTCCCTGCTCTCCCCACATCCTAAACAAAAAAACAAAAGACTACGGCTACTCAACTGTTCAAGCTCACAGCTCCATTAAATAAAATATGCTGGTCCCTCTGCTGAAGCTGGGGTGTTTATGGACAAGCTACAGAACAGAATCGATGAGGACAAGCTAGGCTTGGAACTTCATAGTCTTTGACTCAGGATACTGCCAGAAGCGCCCGTGTCCTCATGATGGAAATGGCCTTGAGGTTGCCAGATCAAAAACAATTGCAAGTTGTTGGAATCCGATAAATTATTTTGTCTTCACACTTCGCACTCTTGAGAGATTCGAATTCAGTTTAAACTGCTTTAGTCCACTCTTTTTGGCTCGGATTTATTAAAAAGGTAGACAGGGAAATGCTAAGCTATCCTGTTTTTGCATGTAATTTCTCAGAGGACTATTATTTAGGCTTTTTTTTTTTTTTCAAATACTTCAGAGGAGAATAGATTTTTGCCAACTTTTACATTAACAAATAACTTGTTTTTGCATACCAAACCAATAATTGTCATGTCACAACAAAATGTGTGTTTATTTTGCATTAGTGACAATGCTAAACTGAAGTAGGCAAGATATCAACCTTAAGCCATGCTATGCCATCAGTATAAGAACAAAAAAAAAAAAACACTTGGGCAGTAATCTTAATTTTGATAGAGCAACTGAACTGACTGGTCCCTGCTTATGTGATAAATAATTTAAATTGTAGTACACAGGTTGATGTTCATTGTTAATTTTAACATGGCAGAAATGACTAGAAAGAGTTCAAAACCGCAGTCAGCCTGTTTGAAGGTCTGCACACACTGTACATCTCACTCACCAAGCATTGTGAAAGCAGACTGCAACTAAACTAAAAGTTCATTTTAAAGTGCAAATGTTGGTGTAACTTATGTATACAAACAGTTTGAGAAAGTGGAGAAGGCAAGTTTTAGAAGCTATACAATAGAGTGAATTTTTTTTTTCTCCCCCCCCCACCATTAGATACTGCTTTCATAGTAATTCTTGGCTAACACTGTGTGTCATGATACTTCCTCTCATCTCTTTTTTTTTAAAAAACTTTAATAAGCCTTGTGTTTGTCAAGGCAAAAACCTGTAAGCCACCTCAAAAATAGCACTTAACGCTCTAGATTTGCTACTTTAGAGGAAGTGAATGTTTTGTTACATAACTTCAGCTGTTGTGAGAATTTCCACCCCCTCACCAAAAGTCCAAGTTGAAGCTCTTCCCTCTTCACACTTTCCAGCTCAGATGAATCCAAATCTGAGCTTGAAATAGGAAAAGAAATGAAGCCATGTTTAGGCCATAACAGTGTTTGGCAAAACAAGATGAACCATTTCTTAGATCAAATTTTGCCACAGAAATTTTTTTTTCTAAAGTTTATTTGTTCACTTTCACAATATGTGCTTGCTGTTAAAGAACAATATTGATGGTTTTGCATGTTTGACCCAATAAAAGCAACCTGCATAGACATTACATTTCTGCCAACAATCTCACAAAAAAAAAAAAAAACCTTNAAAAAAAAAAAAAAAACCTTATTGGAGCCATCAATTTTTAATTGTTTTTCCTACATTCCAGACTGCTATTGGTTTCAGTTCATTTCATTATGCCATAAAAATCAACTTGTAAAGACTTTAAATGTGCTTCAGATGAGTAACCCATCACAACGAACCACATGTTGATTATTTTTTGTCAAAGCTACATTATTTAACTGATCCAACAACATGGAATAAAATTTATGTCTACGCCAGGGAATATAGGCCCAGGAGAAAAGACTTTTACCAGAGAAATTAAAACAACCGTGCCTTCTGCATGCCAACATGCGTTAGCTGGGGAAACATTGAATCTTAAGGTGTATCACCTGAACGTTTAATTTTGAAAGATTAGGGGATTTGGTAAAATAACATGGCAACTAATACAAATAAAAAAATAACTCAAAAATTAAGTAATGCAACATATGCAGATTGTATTTATTGGGCTCAAACATACAAAACCCCGGTATAGTCCTTTAATTGTATGGAGGAAGATTAGACTTAATCTGACAGTGCATCTGCATGAACTGAATGAAGCTGAATGAGACACTGGAATGTTATTTGCTGGATGATAAGACAATATTCTTGTTACCGTTACATTAATGGGGCCAGAACAGTGACTTTATTAATTGAAACTGAAAATTAAAATTTGACATAAAAAAATATTGAAAGTTGAAAATAAAATTTGATATTAAAAAACTATTGTCATTGAAAAAAGCTGGATGAAAATTAAAACAATGCCATCAAACCAAATTTTTATTTCATTTTGATTTTTTTTTTTTTCGTTTTCAGAGTTTTCTTTTAATGACAAATATTTTTTTTCAGTTTCTGTTCTCTTTCATACGGAGCCCGGGAGGTGTCAGGGAGAAAAAAAAAAAAGTCGTTCTCACGAGTTACTTGACTGACAGTTCAGTGAACCGGAAGAAGAACGTAATTTTACAGTCTTCAGAGTTTCTTCTTGCACTGCATAGAACGGAACAAGTCGTATGTCACCGTTAGCTTATTTTCCCCTCTCCCGCCGTGCTCCCGTTTGGTAATTTCTCCCGTAAATCCCCTGTGTTTTGACAGTTATACAGAATCGTAACNCCGTGCTCCCGTTTGGTAATTTCTCCCGTAAATCCCCTGTGTTTTGACAGTTATACAGAATCGTAACTGGCTCAATGAAGTTGTTTTCGGTCATTCTGTGGCACACAAGTGAGGCGCACTTGCCAGGGGACACAGAAGCCAAGCGGAACCAAAGTTGATTGAAACAGTTTCTCGTAGGAGGAATAAACAAATATAATATATATATATTTTTTTTTCTTAATTGAAAATATATTCAAGTACACTCAACAAGGCACAACAATTTTAACAACAGATCTTAATGGAGCAGGTACATTATAAAACAAACAAAA